>CM029459.1:10977579-11144369 GCA_017140185.1 Eucalyptus polyanthemos subsp. polyanthemos | reverse complement strand
TCATGGAGGGATACATGATAGTGTGGTGGAGGAGTAGTGATTCTAGTGATTCATATGCCAAGGTGATGAATTCGAAAAATTGGAACATATTCTCATAACCCTTATCATGTGGGAGTGTACAATTGCATGTCATGTATTAATGCCCAAAGGTGATTATGTGATTTTGCATGTAACTCTGCGGATGTGTACTTATGCGTCAAGTTACACAATGCTCACATGATGCTAATTATATACTGCTTGTTTTCAGTCACCTTTTCTGTAAATAGTAATTCCGTCATCATTAAGGTTTTTACTGCTTCAAATTTTAAGTTATGGACATATGATTTGTTGCTTGAGAAAATAGCAATTGAATTTGCTTATTGTCTATGAAGCGTTCCATTCACGGAACACTTGAAAAGATGTTTTACTGCGGACTGCCTTTGCTATAAGATGAAGGAAGCCTTAGTTGCTTGAAATTATGTTTTGTGCGATATTGAAATTAGGACACATCTGCAAAAATTGTGTTTAAATCCTAATGACATATACATCTAATATGATTAAAAGATTGTCACCGTTTTAACAATGGCAATGAGTATTTTGGCAAGTATGACAATGCGTAATAGCTTAAAGGGTCATTTGTCAAATACTTAGTAGATCAGGAGTGGTAGTTTAATTACTATACCTGAAAATTCTGACAAAAAGATTTGGGCGAAAGGCATAAATGCACCATATTGAACATGGTGATGAGTATGATTAGTAAGACTAATTTATCTGGTCTTTTGTGGGCTGATATTATGAAAGCAATTTTTTCATATACAAAGGGTATTGATTTTATGACCCTAAAGAAGGTACAAGAATTATGGAATCACATACTCTAAAATTTCTAAAGATTGACGTAATTGTAATGGATAATCGTGCTCTCGACTATTAAAGATAATAGTATGATGGAGGTTACTATGTTTTTGTCTTTACCTATACGGATAATTGGAATCTCTGTACCATAGACTAAACTTGTTGAGGTTCAAGGTACTATTCTTGATATAGTTTATAATGAAATTTCTTAAATCTCTCAAGTGCGAGAATGAAGTGGTTGCGGCTTTATTAAGGAGATTTGTTAAGGAAAGACGATTAGTTATACCATCGACTATAGTCTATTTGTGAGAGCATGATTACAATATCCACTATATGGTTGATGTAATGACATATTTATAAATGTCGTTTCTTATTCTCAATTAAGTATGTGATTAGATGCCATAAAAGGCGATATACAATCTATGAAACATGTTTGGAAACTTACCGACTTGTCTAAAGATCACAAGTTTATTAGTTGTAAATTGGCATACAAAACTAAAAGAATTTCAAACAAAGATTGTGGAATTTAAAGCCAAATTTGTAACTAACGTTTTAACTCTGAAAGGGGGGATTGTTTATAGTGAAGAAATAATTATTTCTTTAAATGTTCTTTCGGAGTAAACGTGGCATTAAGAAATTTATTTTGATATAAAGTTACGCCAAATAAATACAAATCTATATTGTGCAACCGGATGATTTTGTAAGCGATTCAAGTAAACTTGTGTGTATACTGAAAAGTTCTAATTTATGGTCTTAAGCAAGTTTCCAGACAATATTATTAAAGTTTCATAGTGTTATTATTTTGTTCCATTGAGAACAAAGTAATTCAATATCTTGCAAGGTTAGTGGGAGGAAATTTATTTTTTCTCATGTTTTGCTTACAAATTGTGACATTGAGACATCTTATATCCTTTGTCTTGAGATGCGCCTAAGGATTGTTTTTGCCATATTATATTAGATTTTTCTCGGAGGACATTTGCTAATTGTATATTGGAAATATTCAATATACATCATTGCAAGCCAGGAATTGCTCCTGTTGTTAAGGGTGATGGAATAAATCTATCACATTGTCCTTATTTAGATATTGAGAAAATCTAATTAAATGGTGTACCTTGTGTCGATACACTTAAAAGTATAATGTATGCTCGAATTTGCACTAGACTAAATGTTGTCTTTGTGACGGGACTTCTAGGGCAGATATCGGTCAAATCCCGACATGATCACTGGGTTCTGTTAAGAAGGTTTTAAGGTACTTAAAGAAGACAAGAGATTATATGCTAATTTATAGCCATATTCAATTCTTGCGATTAGTAGGGTATTTAGATGTAAACTTTCTTTGGCTGTTCGATGACATGTAATCAATAACAGAATACATATTTATGTTAGCGAGTAAGTGCAGTAAATAAAGTCTTATGTCATCTTACGCTATGTATAGGTGTTGGTAACATTCTTTTAGGCTGTTACTTGGGCTTTTAGGCTCCAAAACCTCATGACGGAATTGATCGTTTTAACTTGATGGATAGACCCATACGGTTGTATTGAGATAACAAATTTGTAGTATTATTTATTTACTACGGAGAGGTCTCAAGGGTCTAAATATATGGTGGTAAGATATTTTTTACCATAAAGAAACAAAGATGCAAATGTGACGTTTTAATATAATATATTTTCACAGAGATGATGTGATTGCGGATCCACTAACTAAAGGCCTATGCCCATGTGTATTTGAGTGACATGTCATTAGCATGGGCCTAGGAGTATATTCGGATACTGTTGTTTAGTGGGAGCTATTTTGGCTTTACTCCGATAAAGTTCACATCTGTGGTTCGTTACACTTAGTAACGGTTTGATATGTATCAACTTTTGCATTCAATAAAATATTTTTGAATGTATTGTTATTATGTTGATATATTTTGTTAAAAGTCTCAGGGTATTGTTTAAACCTTGAGTGAAGGCTAGGGGCATCCGGGCATCCGGTTATTAGCCTTGTGCATATGTCTTGTGATACATAAAGAAAGGTTAACCATAAGGACAAGACATATGTGGGTTCGTTGGAACCATAAAGCATTCTCTTGTGGCACAAGTTTTTGTGTCGCCTAAGGTAAGAGAATGGTGACTGACAAATGGGATCTCTCTATGAGAGATGTTATCCATTTGCACACTACCATATTGAATCCATATCAATAAAGTTGAGAACATTCGTGACCATGAAAGGCTCTATGTGTATACACGCAGTTACCGCCATGATTCGGTGTTTAAGACTTTATGGGATAGGATTGACTATTAAGAATTATCTCTGGACCAAATGTGCGCACATACGGTGATTTCAATTAATATAGTCCAAGTGGGAGAATGTAAGAGTTTTCCTAATATGGACTAAATTAATTGATATTGTAATTTACTGTTTTTACGGTTATCGTAAAACAGGGGTTGGTCTAAAGTGAGATAGAAGGTTTCTTAATTAGTCTAATATGGGTTAGTGTGGGCCGAGTTGAGCCTGGCCGTAATGAGGGGGACTGGCTGGAAACTCTATAAATAATCTTTCAAGTCTCTCCTCTAACCCTAATTCTCACCCGTATCCTCACCTAAGGGGCGTTTACCTAACGCGCACGTGAGGGCCGCCTCATTGAGCCGGTGATACGGAGGGCAATAGAGGAGAAGGACTTGCGCGTGGAACATTGTGTTTCCGCTTCCGCTTTAAGAACAATGGATCCCAAAGCAAGCGTCAATTCTTTCTACTCAATTATGCATGTTCTTATTCTAGTTATGGAGATCTTGGGGTTTGCGCAATTTGCGTCTAATATATGGTTCTCCACATTAACATATATAACCAGAAAGCAAAAGGACAAAAAAAATCTTAGTTTCGAGAGCATATTCCAGACCGAGGAATTCTCATAAATCTTGACTACTTTTGGCATCAGGTGATGTCGTAAAATGCATAGAACTCTCCAAGTCCTTCTCGATTTAAAATTACTCGGCGATGTTCTTTGTAAGAATTATAATAACCGACAGAGAAGGGCAAGAAGCCAAACATACAGACGTTAGATGATTAATCCTTTGAGGATCAAAAGTATGCGAATGGAGGTTTCTAGGAACGAGCAAAAGAGAAACCCATTTTCGATTCCACAACTTCATGAATTCTTTTCCTTATTATATTATCATATGTGGCTTCCAGGAACTCACTTTCGATTGTATTTTCCAGCCAAATGGATAGAAAATTAGGTGCAAAAGTGGGCCTTTCAATTTTATTTTTTCAACCACCGGTCCACCATGACTGCTGTGGAGAAAGGAGATGGGAAGATAAAAAAAAAATTATAACTGAACGCAGACCAAAAATAATTATAATAACATGGATCATGACTTGCTCTTCTCTCGTTTTCTTCAAAGAAACCAAAAAATAAGAACATGTTCCAAGTCACCGTGAGCGCATAAAGATTACATTAAAAAAAGAGAATTCCCAGCAACTTGTTGCGCGTTTACACTCTCTGAAACTGCGCATGGCTACTTCATTCATATTTTCTCCAATGTTTGATCGAAAGACTTTACCTGTTCGCCAGTTCTGAATTCCAGTTTTCCCTATAAACTTTCTTGAAACTCTCTTTTTGCACGGTCTCGAATTACGGCTGGAGCAACAACACCCTACGAAATTTTTCATTTTCTCGTGTCTCGAGGAGGTAAAAACACAGGTCATGGCCGATTTAAGTTGCCTCTGGCAAGACCGTTCCTACGAATTTCATGGAATTCGAAAACTGCGACCCAAGAACGTGGTTCTCGAACGAACCCTCTCCTTCGAGAATTTCTTACCTGGTAAAGAAGGTAACCGGGCTTTGTTAGACGCAAATTACACAACCCCAAGATCTCTATAACTAGAACAAGAACATGCATAATTGAGTAAAAAGATTAACGCACCGGATCCATCGAACATAGAGCGGAAGCATAAAAAATGGATTACCCACATATAAAGGGGATCCACACATCAAGTCATTCTCCTCTATTGCCTCTCGTATCACCGGCTCAATAAGGCGGCCTCCTCACGTGTAGCGTTAGGTAAACGCTTTATAGAGTTTCCAACCAGTCCCTCTCATTACGGACTGAGCTCAACTCGGCTCACACTAGCCAGCCCATATTAAAATAATTAAGAAACTTTTTATCTGACCTTAGACCAACCATGTTTTACGGTAACCGTAAAAAAAGTAAATTACAATATCAATTAATTTAGTCAACATCAGGAAAACTCTTACAGGCTTTGGATAACCTAAGAGTCGAAGATGGTCCGACCTATAAACCGGCTCGAGGGTTGTCCCTCCCTCAACCTGAGATATTTTCTTTTGGGCTCGATGCTGCCTCCGTTAAGTTGCACATAAGTGTACAAGAGTTACAGAACAAAAGAAACTTGGCAGATTGCACCGTCATGGTTGAGGAGCTCTGGCGAGCCTTCCTTGAATTAAATTGAATCGTTCTAGTTGTTTCTGGTGTGCCCTTTTATTAATATGGCTAATCGGCGCTGAACTGCAAATGTTTCAGGTCGAAGGCGATAGACTTCGCAGCCCTGAAGCATAGCTCCGTATCATTCTACGAGAATGATAAGCCTGAAACTGCTGGTTCTCGGTGGGCGAGGGTAGGAACTTGAGTTGCCAAGGTACATGAAAGACAAGTGTTAGAGCCCGATTTGTTTCCCTGCTTTCAACTTACTTGACAATTAACAATATCATTTGGACGCTGATGATTATCTTTCAGGTAGTAAAACTCTTTGTCAAAAGATGAGAAGTCTCAAAAGCTAGCATTACCGCACTGGCTTGAAGCTGTAAGTCCAATATCCTCCTGAGGCATGCAATAGCACAATCACTTTTCTTTCCAAGAAAAGGATTTTTAAGTATGTTAAGTACTGCTGTTGGTATCTTGTTTGAACAGATTGACCCGCGGGATCGTTACAGTCACAATTTGTATCTCTACTATGACATGTGGTTCGAAAGCGAGACCACACAGCCTTTCTTCCAGTGGTTAGTAGTAGTTCATACGTGGAAATCTTTTGCTGCGTTTGTCACATTCATGGTTTAGCCTATCGTAATATTACAGAGCTAGCAAAGGTTCATCAGTGTGAAAAGGGTTTAAAGTTTGGCGGAAAAACAAAATGCTTTTTGCTAGAACACAAACAAGTAAGTCCTCTCACTTTTTATTTTTTACTTAATCAAAATATTGCAACTCATGCGCTTTTAAATTCTTTTTAGTCCAAGATGTTTGAAACTATTACAATGAAATGTGGATTTACATATAAGTTTTTTGTTCAACAAATCTTGTATTTCTGTTTGGTAGAATTTTAAGACTTCTTGATTCATTTGTGCAGACGAATTTTTGTAAGTCTAAAGTGCTCTCATTTTTTTTAATAGAGGGGTTGAGTGAATATTGTTTTAAATAACGACATGAAGTGACATTATTTTCTCAAATATGAATTTGAAGTGACTAATGTTAGTTTCAAAAAATGGTTCGACTTTCTAGTTGGTCAATGACATTTTCATCATTTATCTTTTTTTTTCAATTTTTCTTTCTTTTTTTCCTATTTTTCCTTTTTTCCCCTATTTTTGGGGGTTTTCTTTCTTCTTCAATGGTGGCCAGCAGCCACCGGCGAGACCCAAAGAGAGCTGGGCAAGGACAGCCTCATCGGCCATAGGCAAGGCCACCCTTGAAAGCCATAGGCGAGGCCATCCTCGCTAGGTTTGGGCGAGGGTCGCCTCGCCTCGGTGAGGTCGATGGGCCTTCACTAGCACTCGATAGAAACGAGAAAAAAAGGAAAATAATAAATTAAAATTAAAATTGTATTTTGATGAAAATACCATTAAACAGTTGGAATATTTAGTCAATCAGCGAACAACAAGGTCAAACTTTTATTTGAAACTTTCATAACCACTTTAGGTTATTATTTGATATGATATCCATTTCAAGTCCTTATTTGAAACACTTTAAATTTTATTTGAAAATTTTCTCAAATTAGTTTATAAAGTGACGTGACAAATTGTAAGAGTCATTTAAACAAGTTGAAAAAGAATGTAAAGGTGACCATCTCATCAATCCCTCTTAACATTAGTATGAGAGTTTCACAATCCGTTACAAAATATGTGATTTGCGCCTGTAATTATTTCATTTAATTGAAACTCGTACTTTTGAGGGTGAAGAAGTTGATGGGCTTGTAATGGCGAACCAATCGTGGGGCCAAAAGCTAGGAGGTCTATAAATATGTAGTAGAAAATGCTAAAGGCACGGCGTCATTTTGAACTCGGAATCATAGAGAAAATAATACATCCTCTTTATCAATGAGTTGCCATACTCAGTGATATCTCAACATGAATACATAAAGGTGATCAATATGTGGGCGACTCACTCAGCCAATCCAAGCCTAAAAGGCAAATGGGCGTGTTTTGATGAGACTTATTATATAAGAAAGCTTGGACTGCCCAAAATTTCCTATATAAACTTTACGTCATGGGCGATTTAGGCGACATACTAAATTTGAAATTCGAGTCCAATCCGAGCTCAATCTATTGGCACCTCTGTTATGAAGCACAGACCATAGCTGGGGCCCTACCCCATCGTGCTCCACGCCCACTTGACGCGGAGGTGGACGGAATCGTCCATGGGAGACTGCGCCTTGTGGCCCGCCCAAATTTTTCCATGAGAAAAAGAAGAAAGATGACCTAAAGATCATAAAAGTGATGGGGAAATGAACGCACTTGATGCAATACACAGCGCCGACCAGCCGGGCCACTATTGTGTCATCTCACTGACAATTCTTTTGGTGGCAAACGGTTGCAGAATCAAGGATAGAACCATTTGGACATACACTGTGCAAGATTCATAGGAAAAATCAACTCACGCGCGAGAATCTAACTAAGCATTCGTCTGAATCGAACAAACTCAACGAAATTAGAACTAGGAAATAAGCGGTTTTAGATTCTATACAGGCTCTACTCGGAACCTATAATCTATTCGTCTTTATTTTTTTGAAACTTAAAACCTACCATGCACACCCTAAAACCTATAACCTATCTTGTGACAAGTTCCGATATTAGTTATAAGTTCTATTGATATTATTAATTGAATGATTATAATGAATCTTCATTTTTAATCACCACCACTTACTACTATAATTTACTAATCATAATTTATATTTAAATATATGAAGAATATAAAATACTAACAAAGTAAAAATCTCAGTCATAAAATGAAAATTTAGGCTAGCGGTGCTATCGAGAACATTATAAAAAAAAAACTTATTTCAGGTTTCAAATTCTAGATTTCACGTACCTAGAACTTTAAACTTTCTCATTGAAATGGATTCCCTAATTTTCAAAATCAAAAACCTATCTTATATATTTTGGAATCTCCATCGACTCGCTTTTTGGTTCCAAATTCTATCTTGGAACCAGTTAGAATGTGACTCGGATGTTGGGATTCCAAGCGTACATACATAAAGCGGGGGAGCGATTACTAAAATACCTCCTAGAGGGTCAGGACTTTTCGCAGATGCAGCACCGTCCTTCGCAGCTGCTGCACGACGACGCATGTGGTTGTCTAACTCCCTATTTTGACTTTATTTTAGGCTCCGTTCGTTTCGCGGAAAATAACTTTCGGAAAATATTTTCCGGAATTTCCGGTGTTCGGATGGCGGAAAATAATTGGTCAAGGAAAATATTTTTCGGTCAAAGGAAAATTTACCCATCAAATCTTGGAAAATGTTTTCCTCTTTTGAAAAGAGGAAAACATTTTCCGAAGGAAATCTTTTCCGTCGCGTGCGTGCTCTCATCTTTCATTACTTTGTTTTGCCCTCTTTCTCGTTCTGCCCTCTTTCTAATCTCTTCCTCCTCCTTCGACGCCGACGATTAGCAGTAGCAGGGCCGGCAGTGCTGGATCTCCGCCCTCACGAAGCCCTGTGATCTCGTCCTCCTCCTTCGACGCCGATGATTAGCAGCAATGAGCCTCCCCATTTAGCGCACACCGCAATTCGATCGACAAATAAAAAACCCCAAAAGAAAAAGCCCAAATCTGCAGAGCTCTCGACCCACGCCGACCTCAGATCTCCACAAGCTTTCCTCCCTTGGAAAACCTCTCGCGCGCAGATGGCCCTGGAGTGGGTGGTCCTCGGAAAACCTGCTGAAGCCGTTCCTGTCGGTGATGCCGTTCTACCTCTTCCTGCTGATGGACATCTACTGGAAGTACGAGACCCGGCCCAGCTGCGAGCACGACGCCTCCTGCACCCCGTCGGAGCACCTCCGCCACCAGAAGTCCGTCATGAAGAGCCAGCGCAACGCCCTCCTCATAGCCGCCGCCCTCGTATTCTACGGCTCCTCTACTCCGTCACCCACCTCATCGTCCGCATCGAGCGGCTCGGCCAACGGCTCGAGCGGCTCAAGGCCCGCGATTGATCCCGCCGCCGCCCCGCCCCGCGAGATGAGTGGATTTTCCTCAAGATGGTGTTCCTAGTTTTATCCGTCCGTTCTTTTTCTTTTTTTCGATTTTGCTGTTTGAATACGCTCGGTGATGTTTGAATATTTTCTGGAATGATCTCTCGACATGGAATCTGAATATAATGTCTGTGGCGTTTCATCTGTGTGGAGATCTTGTAGTGTTGTGGCTAGCTTTCGATTCGTTGTGCTGGTCATTGTGGGATTTGAAGATGAAGGTGGAGGTAACCTGAGGGTTGGATTTGGTAACATCGTCGAGTAGTGTCGAGCGAGGGGGTTGCTTTGACTCGCAGATTCATTCTGTGACTTTCTGGGGTGGTTCAATTGAAATGTTGTTCATGCCTAGGGTTTCAAAGAAAGCTTATTTGGGATCCAAACCATGTTAAACTATTCCCAAGCATAATGGTTAGAAAATATTTTCTTTACCGAACACCGAAAAACATTTTCCGAAACATTTTCAACTTTTAAATTAAACACCGAAAATATCACATTTTCCCGAAAAATGACTTCCAAAAAAATATTTTCCTGAATTGGTCAATTTTCCGCAAACGAACGGGCGCTTTATTGTCGTCGTTCAGGAGCAAATTGCAAATTGCAAACTTGGAAAAAGACGTGAGAGGAATTCCCAGCGCTGAGATCACAGTCCCAGCAGCAAATCAACCGTGTCAATGTGTCATTTCATGGAAACCTCTCCTCATCTCCCGCAGCCTCTCTCTCTGTGTGAGCTCACGGATTGACTTAATTTCTTTGACTGCCCTTCTCTCTCCAAATCCCATTTTTCATGTAAATCATAGTCTCGTTCTCTAGCAAACAACAACCCACCCACCAAATTCTTGTTTTTCCTTCCATCTGCGAAATATACTCATCCAAAAAGTCTTGCGAAGTTTCCATTCCGACCTTTGAATTCCTCAAACGGCTCGTGCTGTTCAAAGTCCCCCACGTTGAAATCAACTCGGAACCCCCCGTGCAAAGTTCGCGATCACGGTGCGTATTTGGGGCTCGCGTATATAAAGGGGGAGTTGGGGTCTGCCTCAGGCATATCTTGTGAAAAATCGTCTTTGAGCTCTCATAAGAACAACTTGTTCGCGAGGGAAAAGGAAATATAAGAGGAGAGAATTTCTGGGCTCAGTTCTTGATTGTGGACCGACAGGTAATGATAAAGTTCCGGCCTTTTATTGTTCGAATTTGTTTCTTCGGCTAAAAGCAGGGCATTCGAGATTTTTTCGTGTCGGAGCTGGGTAGGATTGTGCAGAAAAACTTGTTCTTGCTCTGTTTTGTCTCCGATAATCTTGTTTTCCCCTTTTCTTTGTGGGGATAACGTGTCAAGACTTGGACTTTGGTTGCGTTTTATGGAGTTTCATGGCAGTCGAATGAATGGATTTTGCTTTCTCTGCCCTTCCTCTTTCATTTTCTTCAATGAGTTCTACTTTCATTTTGGGAGTTTTGTCACCTGATTATTTGGGTTCTATTGCGTTCGAGTGCTGAAATTTGTGTGGGTTTATCACTTTCCTTGCTCATATCTGCTTGGCACGAAATCGTTGCTCATTGGTGTGTCAAATTGGCCCTCAACATCAGTTCATCTCCCAAGGAACGAGAAGCGACTGCCTTGAGGAGAGGTAGCTTGAAGAGAACTAATTTACGAGTCATGACCGATTCAGTTGCCTCGGACAAGACCAATTCTAACTGCAAGCCCGAAAACGTGGTGCTCGAACGAACGCTGTCCTTTGAGAATTTCTTACATGGTAAAGAAGCCAACCGGGCCTCGGGTAACTTAACAGTCAAAGATGGTCCGACATCTAAACCGGCCAGAAAATTGTCCCTTCCTCAACCTGTGATATTTTTCGCGCCGAGACCCAAATGCGAGCTCGATGCCGCGGCAGTTAAGGTGCAGAAAGTGTACAAGAGTTACAGAACAAGAAGAAACTTGGCAGATTGCGCCGTCGTCATTGAGGAGCTCTGGTGAGTCTTTCTTAAATTAATTTGAATTGATCGATTTGTTTCTCATGTGCCCTTTTATTAAATGGCTAATTGGTGCAAAACTGCAAATGTTTCAGGTGGAAGGCGATAGACTTTGCTGCCCTGAAGCATAGTTCCGTATCATTCTACAAGGATGATAAGCCCGAAACTGTTGGTTCTCGGTGGGCGAGGGCAAGAACTAGAGTCGCCAAGGTACATAAAAGACAATCTTTTGAAAGAGCCCGGTTTGTTTTCCTGCTTTCAACTTACGTGACAATTAACAATATCATTAGGACACTGATAAATTATCTTTCAGGTAGGAAAAGGTTTGTCAAAAGACGAGAAGGCTCAAAAGCTAGCATTACTGCACTGGCTTGAAGCTGTAAGTTCCCTTAAACTCCTGAGACATGCAACAGCAGGGTCACTTTTCTTTCCAAGAAACGGAGATCTAAAAATAAAGGATACTGCTGATAGTCTCCTGCTTGAACAGATTGACCCACGGCATCGTTATGGCCACAATTTGCATCTCTACTATGACGCATGGTTCCAAAGCGAGAGTACGGAGCTTTTCTTCTACTGGTTAGTGTTCGAACGTGGAAATCTTTGGTTGTGTTTGTTATGTCCTGTTCTAGCCTATCATAATATTGTAGAGCTAGCAAACGTTCATCAAATGTCAAAAGACTTTTAATAATGAGGACCATGTTAAATGCAGGTTGGATGTTGGACATGGTAAAGATATGAATCTTGCAAAGTGCCCAAGAAATGTTTTGCATAAGCAATGCATCAAGTATCTCGGACCCGTAAGTTTCATTCTTTGTTCGACTTATAGTGAATGCCTTAGCAGATTATTTTTGTCAATATCCCATCCGAACATACTTCGGACAAACTGAAGTTAAAGAAACTTTGGGACGTCCTTAATTGTAGCAAAATGTTCAGCGGACATGTGAGAGGAAGTGTCTTGTTATATTTTGCAGTGCAAAATCAAATGTCTCATAAGCATCTGCTTCGAGCTGTCATTAACTCTTTGTTTTTTCTGCAGAACGAAAGAGAAGCCTATGAGGTGATGATCGAAAATGGAAAACTCATGTATAAGCAACGCAGCGAGCTTGTGGACACCGTGGAAGGTTCAAAGTGGATATTCGTACTTAGCACGTCGAGGGCCTTGTACGTGGGTAAAAAGGAGAAAGGCTTGTTTCAGCACTCCAGTTTTCTTGCTGGTGCTGCCATCACTGCAGCCGGAAGATTGGTCGCCCATAATGGGATTCTAGAGGTACGGCACATTTCCCTGCATTTCAAAACAAAGTATTTGTCTGCATCTTGTCCGCTCTGAATCGATAGTCTCCTGCAGCTGGCTTCTTTTCTCACCTAGTGTGTATTTTGTGATTGTCTTTAGGCTATTTGGCCATACAGCGGGTGCTACCACCCAACAGAAGAGAACTTCAGGGAATTCATCAGCTTCTTGGAGGAGCATCATGTAGACCTCAGCAATGTCAAGGTATAAACTTGTAAATACAAGTATTGTAATGAGCAAGTTGCTGCAATTAGGTAGAGAAGATGACCACCTAGCTGTTCTTATAATCGGGTATGAAAGTTTTCGTACTCTTGAAAAATGAACGAATGATCGTCCGCAAAATCGTTCTCATTGACCAACTTTTGTATAACAGCTGATCACTGACATGATATGCGTACTCTTTTTCTCAGAGGTGTGCTGTGGATGATGACAATCTTTCATACGTAAACTCCAGCGAGGACTCAAAACACGGTACAAGCGAAGGGCCCGCAGGAACCACCTCATCAGCTGCCGAGCCAGAGGAGCCCGCCGTCAAACCTGGACTTCCGCAAGAAAATGTCACGAATGCCCGTGCCAAGGCAGAGCCGCCGGTGTTAGATGCTGCCAGGCGCTTGTCATGCAAGTGGTCGACAGGGGCCGGGCCTCGCATCGGCTGCGTGAGGGACTACCCCACGGAGCTCCAGTCGCAGGCGCTGGAGCAGGTCAATCTCTCTCCGAGAGTTGTCCCCGGGGCCGACCTTCAGGGGGCTACGGTCCGATCCCTTCAAGATTCTAATTTCCTGGGAAAAACAGAAGGGAAGAGCATATAGTAGAGAAGAGTGTTCGGGGGCTAACCCCATTTTTTTCATTCAAGTTGTTGTTACCCATTTGCAGTTCTTTTTCCGAATAAGGGGGGTCTGCTTACGTACCAAATTGATGCCACTCTTTCTTTTCTTCTTTTCAAGATTGGGGCTGCAAAAGTTGAGATGATAAAGAAGCTTGAAATCTGTTTGCAAGTTCATTGACTGAGACACAAGTGCATAAATCGTATTTGATCTTGTAACTTTCGGCTTATGAGAATCTGAACACCTAATGATCCCCGCTTCCCAATCAACCGTTGTAGCCAAAGAAACATTTTTTGAGTTTTTCCTCCTGAGTTTTAACCCAATGTGCGTTATGATCTCTTAATTTTTAATTCGTTTGATATAATCACTAAAAATTTTTATACATATTTAATTTAGTCATTAAATTATATGGAGTTGTTCAATGTTGTCTCTAATCTAAAATTAATGAAAGGACAACATTGAACTAGATCAAGGATAAC
The DNA here is from genome assembly GCA_017140185.1 of Eucalyptus polyanthemos subsp. polyanthemos. Taxonomy (NCBI): domain Eukaryota; kingdom Viridiplantae; phylum Streptophyta; class Magnoliopsida; order Myrtales; family Myrtaceae; genus Eucalyptus; species Eucalyptus polyanthemos. Next base: position 11,130,532 of record CM029459.1, on the reverse strand, counting down.
AATGAATATTTCATATAGTTAAGGGATTACATTGAACAAATTAGAAATTCATGGACTATATTACATATTAGGCCAAAAGTTCAAATATCACATTCCTCATATTGAACTAGATCAGGGATAATAATGAATATTTCATATAATTTAGTGATTACATTGAACAAATTAAAAATTCAGAGATTATATTATTTATTAGGCTAAAGTTCAAATATCACATTCCTCGATTTGTATGTATGCTGCTTCGCATTTTGCTGGGCTTGTTTGCAGGACCAAAAGATCGCCGCTTTTGCCCTGATAGCTCTACTTTATCAGTAGAATAAAAGCCTTTCTAATCTTTCTCATTAGAGAGTTCCCAAAAAAAAAAAAAAAAAAATGCTGGAGTGAGCATCCTTACTGCCGTTCCACTCTTCCGACGCCAAAATATGAACTTGAAGAGGGCAGAAAATTATCGAGAAAAATCAAAATTTGACGTTGTTGACACCTAATTTTTTATTTTTTATTTTTTATTACCTAAAATAGTTAAACGCTAGGAATTAATCACAAAAGAAAATTTTAAAATATATATATATTATTTAATTTTTTTTAAAAAAAGGTCGGGTTGGGCCGAATCCAGCCTTGGCCCGACCCACCCCTTTCCTTTTCTTTTTCCCTACGCTGGGCCCAGCCCAGTCGACTTCCTCCTTCAGCCCAGCCCGCGAGAGAGCTAGTCGTCTCCCCCAACTGGTCTTCGCTGCAAGACCTGCACAGGAAAAAACCAGAAGCAGAGTAGCGACAGAGGGAGCAAGGGGATCGATGGCAGGCGAGCGGCGTGATCCGCGGGTCGGGCGTGCAGTCCGGCCAGCGAGCTGACAGTTGTAGAGGTCATGCGCGCTTGCTGGCCGAGCATAAAATCAGGAGAGAATCGACACAGGAGGGGAACGGGGGGAGGAAAACGAGAACACAAAAAAAAAAAAAAACAGAAGAACCGAGAGGGAATTGAGAGGAAAAAGAGGAGAATAGGTTGGGTAAGGAGCCGAGGGGTCTCGGATGTCCAGCTGCCACCGGTGAACTACCGGTCGCAGCTGTAATCTTCGAACCCAAAGCAAAGACGGGGAGATCGAAACCAAAAAACCCAATCGAGGAGAGAGAGGTCCGAAATAGAGAGAAACACAAAGAGGAAGAGGGGAGCAGGGCGCACCATTGTTGTCAATCGCTAATCGCTGCCACCCAACCTCCGCCGGTCAGGCACCGGTTACTGCTGTAACCCTCGAAGCCCAGCAGTACAGAGAACCAGGAGGGAACAGGGAGAAGAGGCGCTCGTCTCCGAAGTACCACCACCACCGACGCGCCTTCGGGTCGTCGTTCAGCCGCCGGGCGTTTCTTCGAGCCACCACCGCCATTCTCTAAGCCGCCATTCCCGAACCCGGGTTGGTGTTTTTCTTTGAGCGGTTGGAGTGCGTCTTCGAAAGCATTCCGGCCGGAGCTCATCCCGACCGGTTTCGGGCGAGCTCCGACCACCACCTTTCCCCGTTTATCTGTTTGCTGTTCTGGGTGTGCATTGTTGAAGGTTTGGATGCGCGCTCGGCTTCGGCCGAGCTAAAATCTCTTAACGTTGTTAGTGCACGCCACATGTTTGTCGAAATGCCTCAACGAAACCGCCACTTCCAGCCTTCGATCGGAGCTTAGTTTTTGATTTTTTAGCGCTGCTTGGGATCATACCCTGGTCACACATCGTCCCTGTCGTTCTTCTAGCTTTTCGGTAGGTCCTCTCGCGCGGTTTGAGGCGAGACGAAGCGCGCATATCTCACCGAAATAGGAGACTCTCGGAACGCTGGCCAACCGGTGGCCGGTGGCGCTCGGCGTCGGTCGGACGGAACCACCGAAGCCAGACAATGGGTCGGCGACTCCTTTAGGGCGGTCGGTACTCGCGGCGTTGTTGGCGTCGGACCGGCAGAGGAGCTGCAGGTGCCTCGGCGAGCTGCGGCTGGGGAAGAAGAAGCCCTAAGGAAAAGGGCGTAGGAAAGAAAAAAAAAATAAAATAAAAAAAGAGAGAAAGAAAACACAAAAAGATAAAAACTAAAAAAGAGAGATGGTTTCGTGTTGGGCCTTTTTTTAGTTCGTGGGCTGATTAGGTTGGGCCGAAAAAAAATTAGAAAATGGGCCCTCGTGGTGGGCTCAAGTAAAAATTCAAGATGGGCTTTGGGCCGAAAATTGCCTTCATTTCCTTGTTCTTTTTAAAAAATTCGTGTGTTTTTTTTTTTTGTGGGCCGAACCCGGGTCCGGTCTCCGACCCGACCCGACTGCAGACCGGCTGAACCGGTCGGGTTAGGCCGGACCCGACCCGGTTTGCCCCCTTTGTTAAAAAAAAAAAAAAAAATCCTTTTTAAAAAAAAATATAAAAAAAATTAAAAAAAGAAATTTACAAAAATCGAAATTTACTTTTTTTGAGAAAAAAAAAAATTTTAAAAAAAAAAAATCAAAAATTTTGTTTAAAAAAAAAAATTATTTAGATTTTTTTAAAAAAATTAAATTAAAAACTAAAATAAATTTTGAAAATCCAAAAATGATGGGGTTTGATTAAGTTCTTCCATGTATTGGCATTTTAGTATAATTAAACCTTTATGTGCTCGTATATTAATTATGTTGCATGTTTAATTTTCATATCTAATTATGTTAGATGGCATGTGCTTAATTTTATGGCAATTAGGACCTTGGTAATTATAGCTATTACTTTAACGATTGCGCACCCGCATGATCACCTCACATGTTAGTGGATAAGTATAAAATCAATTCAAACTGCTTGTCAAAAATCATTTTGGTAAAATGAACAAGATTAGGTACCGAAATAGCACTAATTGGTTAATTAGTGTAATCAAGTCCCTGAACCTAGATTCTCTGGTTGCGTAGGAAGTGAGGCACGCTCCCATGCCTCACTTGGTTTCTAGCCGACCCCAATAGGCTAGTGGCGACTCCTTTTGCAAAATTCAAAAAATATCCCAATGTCACGCGGGGTATGGGCTTGGGAGAGCTCACGCCTAATCATGGGCCTTAGGCCCGTCTTTAGGCAATACCCCTAAACCTGTTCCCTCCCCCGAGGGTAGGTCGCGACAGCTTGGCGACTCCACTGGGGACTTGGTTTTAAACCTTAGAGGACTTAGGCCAAAATTAATCTTGTTCAAAAATATTTTTGTTTGGCAGCAAAGATATTATGTGCATCCATAACATGTCGAATGTTGATTGTTTATGGGAGTTATAAAGGGTGGTGATTTCTAACATTTGTTTTGTAGGGGGTGCAAGAGTGAATGGTTTATTTATGTTTGAAGTGTTGATTGTTATTAAATTGTCATGCATGAGTCTCTTGCACTGCACTACACTATTGCACACACTACCTGCCGCCGGACCTGGGCCGCATAGGATCATTTAGGATGGTGTTGAGGTGGATACCACTCCGACTACAAGCACGTAGTACGAGTCGCCCACCTTAACCCCGAAATTTCTTTCTTGATGTCAGAGGTCCCCACCCTAGTCTACGAGCATGCGACACGGGTCGGTCCTTTGACAAAGCCGGAGTCATGGGTAACACGACCTAGCCACGAGCTTGTTGGTTCAGTCCTGTGATCCCATGGCTTCATTTTGGGCCATCTAGAGTAGAAATCGAACCACTGTCCATGCGCATGTCCATGACCTTTACATCGATGCTCAATGAGTAGGGTAAGTTTTTCTTGAATTCTTTTCTTCGCAATTTACTTATTTGCTTTCATTTTGGTTGGTCCATGACAAATTAGGTTGATCATACGATGGGGGTACCTGATCTTCGCATCATCTCCATCCCAAAAGCCGAGCTTCGCGCGTGGTGGAATAAATTGGATCCAACTGGCTGTGATTGGGTGCGATCATATGTTGGACGTTTACTTCCCCTATTAGAGATAGAAACTCATTCTGGTGTAGTACAAGCGTTAGCGCATGTGTGGTGCCCCGAAACTTGCACGTTCATACTCGGCGATCACGAACTCACTCCAACTCTGGAAGAATACAGTGTTGCCATGGGAAAGCCCTTAGTGTCGGAGTTAATTGGCCCACCTGTAGGGACTGAGCATGCATCGACCTTATCCGATTTCCTTAGAGTTAAGGAGGATGACGTGAGGAAAGTTTTGAAAGCTAATCGAAAGACCTGCCCGTTTTCATTCTTAAATGAGCTTTTTCAAAATGCCCCATCTTTTCAAAAGAATAGGATCTTCCTGTTAGCTTTCTTCGGGTTCGTGTTATTCCCACATTGTAAGAACGCTATTAACCCTTCCGTGGCATGGGTAGTTCGTGAGGTTTGTATGGGAAAGGGCTTTGTTAACGCCGTTTTGACTGAAACTTTTCTTTCCCTTACTCGTTTCAAAGAAAACAAAAACAAAACTTTTCATGCTCCTCCTGAACTCTTGCAAATTTGGTTCTTCTCTCATGTTAAAGGGTTTGTTAACTTAATGACCGTGAACGACATCTCTGACTCTAGCCATCCTATCCTGAAGTTTAAAGATAGGAAGGCGTTTGCCCCTGATTATCATTATTCTGAGTGGTTAGCTTTCATGACCAACCCTGGACCCGAAGATTTCCAATGGCACGCCAAATGGCTCCGAGTTCGAGAAGCGCGGTTCGTGTGTGGGCTTACTGGACCTGTTCCTTTGTTGGGAATTACCGGAGTTACTGAGTATTACCCAACCCGAGTCGCTCGCCAGTTCCAAGAAGTTCAACAACTTCCACCGACGATTCAAGAAGACCCGCTCAGGATAGACTTCCCTGACGGATGCCAAGATCATGAAGACTCCGTTGCATTAGTCAAGTCGATGTGGGATATGTGCCATCCTCGGAAGCTGATATGGCCCGAAGAGGAGTTGGAAGGGCAAGAGAAGACTCACTATGCCTCAATGGAATACATCCTTAGGCATAAAATCCCAGAGAGCCTACGCCCGAAGATTCCCGACGTGCCATTAAAGACCACCCACCGAGCCGAGATCAAGCGCCTCAAAAGGAAGCTCCAAGAAGCCGAGGAGCGTGCCTCGAAGTCGACCCGAGTTAGTGGAGCGGTCACAAGCGGGAACTGTCCTCATTAGTTAGATCGAGTCAAGTGCGATATGTAATGGGCCAATGCTCACATATGTTACAATGTTAAAGAATTGTCTCGGGTCGCGTTATCGGGAGATAAGAGTCATGATTAGCTTCGTTGTTTAGGGGTTCTCCCTCATGTCTTCTCATGCGTTATGTAGCAACCCTGCTTTCAATGAAATAAGCAAATTGGGACAATTAGATCTTTGTCATGGACCAGCCGCCTAATCATTACTCCCTGCTTATACATACTTATCTATCCTTGTTCAGGTACTAACCGATTGATTGTCTTTTACCGATCGTCGACACGGCCAAGCGGAGATCCCCAATTCGCACACACGCGAAAGTCAGAATGGAGAACGAGGACACTAACGTACGCATGGCCAAGATGGAGGACCAACTGGCCCAACTCATCACAATGATGCTTGAAATAAGCCAGAAGCTCAAGGAGCCTCCTACTGTAGCTGTCACGGGAACATCCACTCCGGCGTCGACGGAAGGCATGCACGTCGCTGATCCCCCCGGGAAAGAAACTGCCGGGGAGGCTCCTTCTGTCACGCCAATCATCGTCAATTTGGATCCTCCTCCGAAAGAAAACTCAACACCCCGCCTAAGCGAAGATAGTGAAAAACATTTGGCAAAGATGGAGGAGCGATTGTGTGCCTTGCAAGATTCGAGCTGAAAGGAGCTGATAGGCTGTCTCCATACACCAAGACGAACTTCCCTGAGAACTTCCAGGAGCCTGAGTTCACAAGAAAATATGACGAAATGGGATGTCCTAAGACCCACCTCAGATATTACATGAGGAAAATGGCTCGCTACGCTGACAACGTGCCATTTATTATACACACATTTCAAGATAGCTTGGAAGGCATTGCCCTGACGTGGTTCATTGCACCAGACATTGAAGAACTCACTAGTTGGGAAGATTTAACCAATGAGTTCTTGCAGCAATACCCGTTTAATACCGAGCTTGCCCCCACGAGGGAGGAATTGACCCGTATTGAGAAGAAGAGGAACGAGTCATTTAAGGCCTTTGCGCAAAGGTGGAGGACCATGGCCTCACAAGTGAAGCCAGCCTTGAATGAGAGGGAGATGAAACAACTGTTCCTCAAGACATTGCCCCCTGAATACTTCCAAGGGTTAGTGTTCTCAGGTTGCCAGACATTTTCGCAACTAGTCGAGGTAGGTGAAGGAGTCGAATGGGCAATGGTTGAGGGAAAGATTTCAACCGGAAGCACAAAGAAATTCCTTACAAGAAAAGATAAGGAAGCTGCAGTTGAAGTAGCGCTTGTGCAGGAGCCGCCTTTCCCTCGACCATCCTCAACACCCGCGTATAAGCCTATAGTGGTCCAAGGCAGCTCGTCACGAGCATATGATAACGACAAGAGGCCTTTTCGAAAGGATTTTTCTCCACTGTCACGCCCGTTGTCAAAGCTGTTGCCCATGCTCCTCGAAAAGAGGATGGTCGCGAAAGAAGTGCCAAGAGACAATCCCCTGAGGTTCGCCGGGTTCGATATGAACAAGACTTACGAATACCACATGGGAGAAAGAGGGCATGATGTAGATGATTGCAACGTGCTGAGATATAAAGTTCAACAGCTTCTAGACAAGAAGATCTTGACTTTCAAGGAGGCCCAACCTAACGTGCAACAGAACCCTCTACCAAATCATGCAGGGGGAGTGAACTCAATTTCCGAGGAGACGCGAGTGAGTCAACAGCCTCTAGTGGTGGATGCTTCTAGGTTGTACGATTCCTTAGTGCTGGCAGGATACTGCGGAGGTCAGGATGATGTGACTCTAGAAGAGAAGTTAAACCACGTCCACAGGATGATAGCCATGGGGGTAATCCGACGCGGAGAAGAAGAGGAGGGGGTCGTGTCCATGATAATGCCATCATCATTTCGCTCTTCTTTCTGCAAGCTTGCTTGTATATCTCGAGCAAAGAAGGTTATGCCTGGAATTTCGAAAACCCCAGCTTTGTATGAGGAAGGGGTGATAGTTATGATAACCCCAATGGTGATTGAACTACCTGATGAGGAGCCCACTGATGATATTAAGATGGAAATCACTGAACCCATGGTGATCGACCTTATGGTCGAGGAGATGTCGGCAATTGAAGTCACGGGAGGGAACGCAATGCCAGTCACGATAGAATTGCCACCTTGGGAGAAAGATGGAGTGATAGTGTTGGAGAATCCTTCCAAATTCGATCCCAAAGCTGTACCTTGGGACTACGGAACAACTGAGGTGGACGCTGTCACGCGATCAGGCTGCTGTTACTCCCCTGATAAAGGAGTAGAAAAGAAGGCCGTGACCGAGGAGGAGGCAAAGCTGTGACATCCAGATTTTTCAACCCTGTCTTCTACTGAATAAATCGGGCATTTTATTGACGTGTCTATAGGGCTATTCTCAGAACTGATCATTCTTGAGATAACTAGATTACCTGGGGAAATTATTAAGGAATTTTAAGGCAATAGACTTGAGAACTCGATCAGGAATCGGCTTCTTGACCGTGTTCATCTTTAGAGGTCAGTACGGCACAGTTAAAAATCGATTTAAAATCAGAGATAGACTGGATCAATAGAGATATGTGACTAATCGTGGGTGACACCACTGAATTAGAAAATTCTCGTTGGCTGACACTAGACTGATTTTCTTATTGTTTTGGTACCCTGTGTCCGTAATTGAATCCTTGAGATTTTCACGACAATTAAAAGTCGTCATTGAGTCGAGTGGGTTCATAGTGGCTCGAAGAAAATCGACCACGGGTCATTTGCCTTAAAAAGTTCTGAAAGCTACCCGATAGTCTAGGTCACGCTAAAAACGCGCCGAATGAAATTTTACCGCCAATTCGAGTTCAATTTCAGAAATTGAAAGTTCTGTGGTGTCACGAGCTGGAACAATTTGGGGAATTGAGTGAGGAAATTGAAGACAAGAAATTGGAAATTCGGAGCTTTGCAAGGGCAGCAATTTTGGGGCTTCAAAATTTGTTATTTTAGAAAAATTATAAGTGGGAAAGTATTAGGGGACATGAAGTTAATGCAAGGGATAATTTTGAGGACTTTTGAGGCCAAAATTATGATGAATATTAGATATTTTGGCGAGGTGGACGCGCAAGGGAAGGAGGAAGGGATTCCTCTCCCTCTTGTCCCACATCGCTTAGGGAGGGGTCATGGGCCTTGTATATAAGGCTTGGGTTCCCTTAACTTGTGAGACGCGTTTTAAAACCGTGAGGACTCAGTGTCCAAAGCGGACAATATCACACAAGTGGGACCCGGGATCACGCGATCGGACGTGCGCAAGGGAAGGAGGAAGGGATTCGCTTAGGGAGGGGTTGTTTGCGTGATGCCCCGATAAAGGAGTAAAAATACGGTTCCTGAAGGCCGATCAATTAAATTAGAAACTTAATAATGCATGTTAGGTGGTTAAAAATAGACATTAGCAAGTAGACATGAGGAGGAGGCAAAGCAATTCTTGGCCGTGTGAGTAAAGTCTAGTGAGTTCAATGTGGTGGATCAAGCCCTCGACCCATGATGTGCTTAGGCAGCCCTCAAGGCGTATTTTCTTACTAATCGGGTCTTAGGGGGTAGAACTCGCTGAGACGTGGTCTCATTGGGAAGCCAAGGAGGAGGAACCCTTTTTGAAGAAGAAGAAGATGATCCAGAGAGGGATCTTGAGTACAACCCGGATCAAATCTCCCTCCTAGAATTAGACAAATCTTTTATTGAGAAACATAGGGATATTTTGCTTAAAGTCCTTAATGAAGTGCATGTATCGCACTAATAATCAATCGATGAAGTCCAATTGGAAGAGTTTGTTGGGGTCTATTCTATCTAAAAGACCAAATCTCCTTTTATTCGATGAAGATCTCCCCCCTTAATGAGGGCCCTAATCATACCAAAGCGCTACATATTTCGGTGAAGCATGAGAGCACTCTTGTTTGTAGAGTGTTGATCGATAATGGTTCGGCGCTCAATATATGCCCGTTGGCTACGCACCACCGTCTCGAGATCGATCTTGGAAGAATTCATACTGGCAAGTCAACTATGCAGGATTTTGACGGGATGAAGAAGGAGGTGATAGGGGAAGTTGAACTTGAGCTGCTGATTGGCCCTGTACTTTTCCAAGTCCCGTTCCAAGTGCTAGATATACCAAGCGCTTTTAATTTTCTACTAGGGAGGCCATGGATCCACACGGCGGGTGCCGTTGCCTCCAGTCTTCATCAGAAAGTGCGATTTGTGGTGGACAACAGGCTTGTCACGGTCCATGGAGAGTCTGTCTTCAAGATCTACCACGAGACGGCCATCCCTTATGTGGAGCCCAAATGTACTGAAGAATCCAGCTTTCAAACATTAGAACTGGTGTCCATGATTCATGTGCCTACGGGCTCTTTCACAAGGACTCCTGAATTGTCTAGGCCAGTTATAGCTGCGGGAAAGATCATGCTGGCAAGCGGATATAATCCCGGGGAGGGTCTTGGATCGCGTGGCCAAGGTGTGCGAAAACCCATTGAAGCTCGTAAAAACTTCAAAAGAAGAGGCTTAGGATATGTTGAGAAGCGAGGAGGCCATAACAACCGAGGAGGCCATGGAAGGCATAGAGGCCGAGGCGCCCGAGGAGGCCGAGGTGGGTACATAGACCAGAGTGAACGCGCTGCCCAGACTGAAGAGGATGAGGGCTATCAAAGCCCACTTTCCCTGTTACTGGAGGAAACGTTTCCAGGACCCCCAAGGATGTTGTTCGAGGAAGAGGAGGATATCTATGGTGTGACCAAGCTATTCGAGGAGGACGTCATATGCACCATCCTAGCGTGCGAGGAAGTCGAGTCCTCTGAAGTCGTGGCTGTCCCTCCAGAGTAGGGCGGCTCTCGTTTAGCCTAATCTTTCGTTTTATGTTTTTTCCCCTACGCAGGATCTCATACTTGTTCTTTCTTTATTTCCTGTTTGTCATTTGTAACGTGAGCTTCGGTCAACCTCGATCTTGAGCCGTTGGTCGAGGGTGGTGTGTGTTAAAATACGGCCTCATCTTTCTTCATTCAATAAAATAGACACATGTTTTGTTAAGGACATGTGGAAGCACATCAAACTAGCCCTATGATGGTCGCTGAGGCCTAGGCCTCCACGTGCTCCCTTATTTGACTGTTTTGCAAGGACGAGGAAATCCGAGGATATGAGGACGAGTTCTTGAAATTTTTACAAAAGTACTTCAAAATTTTTTCGAAAATGACATGCATTGTCTTTCTTGTTGACATTACTCTAACTCATCTCATCGCATCTCAGGCATTACATTATGCATAATCATGATAAGGACGCATGTGACTCAGATGTGCATGAAGAAAGTCCCTCAGGTTCCGATGACACCGACGACGACGATCAGAAGGGGATCGAGCGCGAATGGAATCGACACGAAGAATCGAAGCCGTTGACTGAAGAACGAACAATCACCATAAATCTAGGTGATGCCGAGAGTGTCAAGGAGGTAAAGATCAAGGCATGTCTCTCGAGTCGAGGCAAAAAATGAATGACTAATCTCCTGAAAGAGTATCAAGATGTGTTCGTCTGGACATATGCCGACATGCCAGGATTGGATCCTGAAATTGTGGAACATGCTTTACCAACGGATCCCAATGTGCCACCTAAGAAGCAAAGACTTAAGAGGACTAAACCAGAGTTGTCCAAAAAGATTGAAGAAGAAGTGATGAAACTACTGAAAGTAGACTTTATCGAAGTGACTCGTTACCCTGATTGGGTAGCAAATATTGTACCCGTAATGAAGAAAGATGGACGAATCAGGGTGTGTGTTGACTATCGCGACTTGAATCGAGCAAATCCCAAAGACGACTTTCCGCTCCCACATATCGATGTCTTAGTTGATAGTACGGCGGGATTTGAGTTATTCTCCTTCATGGATGGCTTTTCCGGATATAACCAAATTCGTATGAAGGAGGAAGACACGAGCAAAACATCATTCATAACTCCTTGGGGAACTTTCTGCTACAAAGTGATGCCTTTCGGTCTAAAGAATGCTGGGGCAACATATTAGAGGGCCATGGTCACGTTATTCCATGACATGATGCACAAGGAAATCGAAGTATACGTCGACGACATGATTGCAAAATCGAGACGTGGTGAAGATCATGTTAAAGTCTTGCGAAAGTTGTTCGAATGTCTCCGGAAGTTCAATTTGCGCCTCAATCCCGCAAAATGCATTTTTGGAGCGAAATCTGGGAAGCTATTAGGATTCATGGTTAGTAATAGGGGCATAGAGATTGATCCATTGAAGGTTAAAGCCATTTGCGATTTACGACCCCCGACTACCATCAAAGAAGTCCGCAGCCTGATGGGGCGACTTAATTATGTGGCGAGGTTCATTTGTCAGTTGTCTGAAACAGCAAAGCCATTCTTCAAGCTCATGAAAAATAGTGCAAAGATTGAGTGGAATGCCAAGTGCCAGGGTGCCTTTGAGAAGATAAAACATTATCTCACTCATGCACCAGTCTTAGTGCCCCCAATCCCTAAAATTCCCCTGATTTTGTACTTAACCATACATGACGAGTCACTGGGAGCCATGTTAGCCCAGAAGAGACCAAATGACGGCAGAGAATGCGTAATTTACTACTTGAGCAAAAAGTTCACTGTTTCTGAGATGAACTATACGGAGGTTGAGAGAACTTGCATGGCTTTAATTTGGGTCTTGCACAGGCTGCGGCAGTACACACTTCATCACCGAATCTTGTTGGTGATTGAAAATGATTCCATCAGGTATCTCCTAGAGAAGCCGGCATTGGTTGGCAAGTTGGCCAAGTGGCAAATCTTAATTTCTGAGTTTGATGTTCAAAGCTTGGAACAGAAGTCTGTTAAAGGTCGAGCCATAGCAGACATGTTGGCAGAAAATTCCAAGAGGTCCAGAGCATCTGATGAGGATAGTGATGCAGAAGAGCGAATTTTACTTGTATCAAGCGACAAATGGACGATGTACTTTGATGGTGCGGTTAACTTAGCCGGGTTGGGTACTGGGGCAGTTCTTATCTCCCCGGATGGACAACATTACCCCGTCGCTGCTAAATTGACATTCCCTTGCACGAATAACATCGTTGAATACGAAGCATGCATTCTTGGCCTCCAAGCCGCCATTGATATGAAAATTCGGAAGCTGCAAGTTTATGGTGATTCAACCCTTATCATCTTACAGACTGAAGGCAAATGGCAAACACAGGATTCTAAATTGATTCCGTATCATGAGTTCCTAGGGGAGTTGACAAAAGAATTCTAAGAAATATCATTCGAATGCTTACCAAGGTCTCAAAATCAGTTTGCTAATGTCCTAGCTACCTTGTCTTCAATGTTGCAAGTAGCTGGAGGCTTAGACATTGAACCATTGAGAATTGAAATCCTTAGGCGCCCGGCTTATTGTATGACGGTTGAAGAGGAACCGGATGGACAACCTTGGTATCACGACATCTTAAAGTATCTACAGAATGGTAAATTCCCCGAAGGAAGTGAAGCAGCAGACGATAAAGCTAGCATCGAAATTCTTCACCAGTGGAGATGTCCTCTACGAAAGGTCCTTTGACTCAACATTGCTAAGGTGTGTCGATGCCAAAGAAGCCGATCGTTTGATGAAAGAGATCATGAAAGGGAGTGTGGCCCCCATATGAATGGACACTTCTTGGTGAGAAAGATCATGCGGCTTGGTTATTATTGGCTGACCATGGAGTCTGATTGCATTCAGCATGTACAACGGTGTCACCAGTGCTAGATTTATGGAGACAGGATAAATGCCCCTCCAATTGAACTTCACCAAATGTCTCAACCCTGGCCCTTTTCAATGTGGGGAATTGACGTGATCGGGCCCATTAACCCCAAAGCTTCAAATGGGCATCGATTTATCTTGGTGGCGATAGACTATTTTACAAATGGATTGAGGCCAACTCATATGTTAATGTTACTGCCAAGAATGTGGCAAAGTTCATTCGTTGTGACATTATCGCTCGTTACGGGGTGCCGGAGGCGATCATTACCGACAACGGCACTAATTTGAATAACAGAGTCGTATATTGTTTGTTCAGTGAGTTTCGAATTAAGCATTTGAACTCGTCACCTTACCGTCCTCAGATGAATGGAGCATTGGAGGCGGCGAACAAGAATATAAAGAAAATCTTATCAAAGACCGCTGAAAATTATCGTGATTGGCACGATAGGCTCCCTTACGCGCTAATGGCATACCGAACTTCTATCCGAACCTCCACGGGGGCAACTCCTTTCTCACTCGTGTACGGGATGGAGGCAGTCTTGCCTATTGAAGTTGAAGTCCCTTCTTTAAGGGTCCTTTCCCAATCTGCGCTTGATGAGACTGAGTGGATGCAGCAGAGGCATGAGCAGTTAAACATGATCGATGAGAAGAGATTGCAAGCTATGTGTCATGGTCAGTGCTATCAGAGACGAGTCGCAAAAGCCTTCAACCGAAAGGTGCGTCCCAGACACTTCGAAGTCAACGACCTGGTGTTGAGGAAGGTGCTTCTGATCATACCAGATCCTCGTGGCAAATTCACCCCGAACTACGAAGGACCGTATGTCATTAAGACTGGTGGTGCCATGATTTTAGTTGAAATGGATGGCAGTGAATTGCCTAAACCTATAAACGCTAATGCAATCAAAAAGTATTTTCCATGAATGAAATCAAGGCCGAGGAGCTACTTCATGCACAATTCAAGTCGCATAGCATCATGCATAACATTGTAGATATCATGCATATGTTGCATACATGCATATCTATTTGTGTTTCAGGCACCCTACCGTCTAACGAGGAAATGGCAAGGGAAAGAACTGACTCAAGAATCCATCAAGTCTTCGCACAACAGGTTGAATGTCTCTTTTGAGAGGTAAGTCGAGATGATAAAAAAGAGGGCAAAACAAAACAAAACAAACAAACAAAAGAATAAGGACAAAAACAAAAATGCATGACATGATTCGCATGACCTATTCTCTGGTGTCACTATGCACGCTTCACGTCTGCGACCCTCAAGAAAAATGGCTCGTAAAAATGACTTTATTCGGGCCAAAAAAAAAAGTGAAAGGTTAATCATGCCAAACAAGAAGTACTTAGGATGAAGAAAGGCAAGCCCATTTCCAGACACATCTTCCAGACACTTTTGAGAGTTGAGTGAAAATCGACCTTCTCTTAGGACGAATGATTCATTCGCATTGAGCACAAAGATCGAAATGATAAAGGCGTTCCCTTCATCAATCCCAAGCATTGCACTAATCTCCTATTATCACTTTGGGTCAAAAAAAAAGATGATACTTCAAAGTATCATTGTCAAGAACAACCCTACATTGGGGCAGCATAGGAGGTTATGATCATGTTGTAGAACGAAAGATTAAGAAAGATTCTATTACTTTCACTTGCATCAATCTTCTGGTGATAGCTTCCGAGGAATTCTCATTAGAGCTTGACTCATCCCAAGGTGAAGAAGAGCATTTCCTTCTCTACCCAAACACTGATATCCATTGTTTTAACCAATTTGGGCATGATTATTCATTTCTGAACCTCGAGCGGTGATCATCTCCCTTCACTGGGGCAAGGCATAAGAATTGACCAAATACAATTGACAGTCACAAGAAAATGTGAAAAGTATCTCGAAAGTCATAAGAGCTATAAAAGTTCAAAGAGAAAAAAAAAGTTCGACAAAATAGGGGGCATGAAAAAGCAGTGTGCCTGGTAAAAGCAAAGTAATGCCCGTAAAAAAAAAAAAAAAGAGAGAGAGAAAGCCAAAAAGCTACATCTTGTGTGAAAACAAAAATTATCAAAGTCCAAGTGCCTGAGTAGAAAAAAAAATCATCGCAGGTGCAAAGGAAATTAGAGATGAGCGAACCTCCATGCAGAAATGATTAATCAAGGAACTTTCGAGATGCGCTCTGTTTCAAAAGCCAAGTGACTTCGAAAGATCGAATGACACGGTCATGATGCTATGATGATCACTGACTCTTAAAAACCCCTTTGAGAATTTTAAGCCTTTCAAGCCTTTCCTGAGCCAACATTACAACCCTCTTCCGAAGTCTCTTTTGATTGGGATGGTTCGAGTGAAAATGAGAATACCACAAAGAAGCTATTGCTTGAAGAAGTGGAAGTAATCCTATCTTGTCTTATCTTTCAAGTTCTCGACTTGTAAACCCGACGAAGATAGCAACAAATGTTCCCTATTGGCCTCAAAGCAATAATTCATTTGTGTAAGCCCTAAACGAGCCTATATTGCGGTCCTTTCAAAAGACCTTTTTGATCGATCATATTGTGCTCATCGCGAATGTTTCTGAAAGCCTTTGATCTAGGTTATGTGAGATACCCTCAGCAACCAGTTATCTCCCACATGAATGGATGGGATCAAGCAGCCATTTTATCGAAAGTGCGTGAGAAGCCCTTTCTGACTAAGAAGCTCTAGTTTGGCATGCTTAATGAACCTTTTTCACGAGTCGTGACCATCTTGATAAGAGCTTGACTCCTAGAGAATTTGATGATTAATGATATATCCACAAGCAATATGACAATTTTGCGCCACATGATGCTGATTGAAATCAAATGTTTTTCCAAAACAGTCGGACTTAGCTTGATTAGCTTGTTCAATTAATGCTACAATATTGCCAATACGTCTCTTGATGACGTCTCTAATGACATTCACTCAAGTTGAGTTTGACAGGATTCCTTAGTGAAGCCATGCAGTTTTCAAGGGTTAGCGGGTGCCTCCCTAAAAATCAAGGGTTCATGGTCAACCTTAAACCATGCCATCTCCAAAGGTTCATGGTCAACCTTAAACCATGTCATCTCCAAAGGTTCATGGTCAACCTTAAACCATGTCACTTTCTCATGATCCGGTGGGCTTTCCGTAGCCCGGAGTCCTTCAACCCCATTCTTATGACCCGGTGGGCTTTCCGTAGCCCGGAGTCCTTCAACCCCCTTCTTATGACCCGGTGGGCTTTCCGTAGCCCGGAGTC
Source organism: Eucalyptus polyanthemos subsp. polyanthemos (assembly GCA_017140185.1). Taxonomy (NCBI): domain Eukaryota; kingdom Viridiplantae; phylum Streptophyta; class Magnoliopsida; order Myrtales; family Myrtaceae; genus Eucalyptus; species Eucalyptus polyanthemos. The sequence goes on along the minus strand of CM029459.1, from coordinate 11,114,474 downwards.
CTTCAATCCCATTCTTATGACCCGGTGGGCTTTCCGTAGCCCGGAGTCCTTCAACCCCATTCTTATGACCCGGTGGGCTTTCCGTAGCCCGGAGTCCTTCAACCCCATTCTTATGACCCGGTGGGCTTTCCGTAGCCCGGAGTCCTTCAATCCCCTTCTTATGACCCGGTGGGCTTTCCGTAGCCCGGAGTCTTCCAACCCCATTCTTATGACCCGGTGGGCTCCTTCAACCCCCTTTTTATGACCCGGTGGGCTTTCCGTAGCCCGGAGTCCTTCAATCCCCTTCTTATGACCTGGTGGACTTTTCGTAGCCCGGAGTCCTTCAACCCCCTTCTTATGACCCGGTGGGCTTTCCGTAGCCCGGAGTCCTTCAACCCCTTCTTATGACCCGGTGGACTTTCCGTAGCCCGGAGTCCTCCAACCCCATTCTTATGACCCGGTGGGCTTTTGTAGCCCGGAGTCTTTCTTCCTCTTATTGACAAGACGCGCTTTCATAGTTATGAGTCATTTCCATCGACCTGATACGTGCATATACACCTAGGGTCTCTCTACCGCCAAAATAATTTAGGTGTCTTCTATCTTTGAATGCAACCTCTTCGAGGCTATATTCAAAGAGGGGCAGCTGTTGACATCTAATTTTTTATTTTTATTTTTATTACCTAAAATAGTTAAATGTTAGGAATTAATCACAAAAGAAAATTTTAAAAAATATATATATTATTTAATTTAAAAAAAAAAAAAGGTCGGGTTGGGCCGAATCCAGCCTTGGCCCGACCCACCCCTTTCCTTTTCTTTTTCCTATGCGTCGGGCCAAACCGAGTCACTTCCTCCTTCAGCCCTAGCCCGCGGAGAGTGAGGTCGTCTCCCCCAACTAGTCTTCGCTACAAGACCTGCACAAGAAAAAACCAGAAGCAGAGTAGCGACAGAGGGAGTAAGGGGATCGATGGCAAGCAAGCGGCGTGATCCGCGGGTCAGGCGTGCGGAGGATCCGGCGCAAGCCGATCCGCGGCGCGAGGCCATGCGCGCTTGCTGGCCGAGCATAAAATCAGGAGAGAATCGACACAGGAGGGGAACGGGGGGAGGAAAACGGGAACAAAAAAAAAACACAAAAGAACCGAGAGGGAATTGAGAGGAAAAAGAGGAGAATAGGCCGGGTAAGGAGCCGAGGGGTCTCGGATGTCCAGCTGCCGCCGGTGAACTGCCGGTCGTAGCTGTAATCTTCAGAACCCAGCAACACAGGAAGATCGAAAAACCAAAAAAAAAAAAAACCAGACCGAGGAGAGAGAGGCCCAGAATAGAGAGAAACACAAAGAGGAAGAGGGGAGCAGGGCGCACCATTGTTGTCAATCGCTAATCGCTGCCACCCAACCTCCGCCGGTCAGGCACCGGTTACTGCTGTAACCCTCGAAGCCCAGCAGTACAGAGAACCAGGAGGGAACAGGGAGAAGAGGCGCTCGTTTCCGAAGTACCACCACCACCGACGCGCCTTCGGGTCGTCGCTTCAGCTGCTGGCGTTTCTTCAAGCCACCGCCGCCATCGTCGACATATCTCTAAGCCGCCATTCCTGCAGGAACCCATGTTGGTGTTTTTCTTTGAGCAGTTGGAGTGCGTCTTTGAAAGCATTCCGGCCGGAGCTCATCCCGACCGGTTTCGGGCGAGCTCTGACCACCACCTTTCCCCGTTTATTTGTTTGCTGTTCTGGTGTACATTGTTGAAGGTTCGGATGCGCGCTCGGGCTCCGGCCGAGCTGAAATCTCTTAACGTTGTTAGTGCACGCCACATGTTTGTCGAAATGCCTCAACGAAACCACCACATCCAGCCTTCGATCGGAGCTTAGTTTTTGATTTTTTAGCGCTGCTTGGGATCATACCCTGGTCACGCATCGTCCCTGTCGTTCTTCTAGCTTTTCGGTAGGTCCTCTCGCGCGGTTTGGGGCGAGACGGAGCACGCATATCTCACCGAAATAGGAGACTCTCGGAACGCCGGCCAACCAATGGCCGACGGCGCTCGGCATCGGTCGGACGGAACCACCGAAGCCAGACAATGGGTCGGCGACTCCTTTAGGGCGGTCGGTACTCGCGGCGTTGTTGGCGTCGGACCGGCGGAGGAGCTGCAGGTGCCTCGGCGAGCTGCGGCTGGGGAAGAAGAAAGCCCGAAGAAGAAGCCCTAAGGAAAAAGGCGCAGGAAAGAAAAAATAAAATAAAATAAGAGAGAAAGGAAAACACAAAAAGATAAAGACTAAAAAAGAGAGATGGGTTTCGTGTTGGGCCTTTTTTTAGTTCGTGGGCTGATTAGGTTGGGCCAAAACAAAAATTAGAAAATGGGCCCTCGGTGGGTCAAGTAAAAATTCAAGATGGGCTTTGGGTCAAAAATTGCCTTCATTTCTTGTTCTTTTTAAAAAATTCGTGTGTTTTTCTTTTTGTGGGCCGAACCCGGGTCCGGTCGGAGACCGAACCCGAATCTGCAGACCGGGCTGAACCGGTCAGGTTAGGCTGGACCCGACCCGGTTTGCCCCTTTGTTAAAAAACAAAATCGGAAATCCTTTTAAAAAAAAAAAAAAAAAACATCAAAAATTAAAAAATTTTCCGAAATTTACAAAAAAAAAACTCGAAATTTAAAAATTCTTTTTTTGAGAAAAAAAAAAAAAAATAATTTTGTTTAAAAAAAAGTTATTTAGATTTTAAAAAAAATTAAATTAAAAACTAAAAATTTTTTTGAAAATCCAAAAATGATGGGGTTTGATTAAGTTCTTCCATGTATTGGCATTTTAGTATAATTAAACCTTTATGTGCTCGTATATTAATTATGTTGCATATTTAATTTTCATATCTAATTATGTTAGATGGCATGTGCTTAATTTTATGGCAATTAGGACCTTGGTAATTATAGCTATTACTTTAACGATTGCGCACCCGCATGATCACTTCACATGTTAGTGGATAAATATAAAATCACTTCAAATTGCCTGCCAAAAATCATTTTGTTAAAATGAACAAGATTAGATACCGAAAGGGCACTAATTGGTTAATTAGTGTAATCAAGTCCCCAAACCTAGACTCTCTAGTTGCGTAGGAAGTGAGGCACGCTCCCATGCCTCACTTGGTTTCTAGTCGACCCCAATAAGCTAGTGGCGACTCCTTATTGCAAAATTCTTAAAAAATATCCCAACGTCACGTGGGGTATGGGCTTGGGAGGGCCCACGCCTGACCATGGGCCTTAGGCCCGTTCTTTAGGCAATACCCCTAAACCTGTTGCCTCCTCCCCGAGGGTAGGTCGCGACAGACGTGATAGTAAGAGCGCGTTTGGTAATATTTATATTTAAAAATTGTTTCAGGAAACAAAAATAGAAAAAAGTGTTTCTATTCCAGGGAACAATTTTTGAACAAAAAAATGTGTTTGGTATACTTGTTCCGGAAATAAAAAATAAACATAAACATATTTGGTAAATTTGTATAATTTTTTTATTTCTTTTATTTTTTTCTATTTTCTTTCTTATTTTTCTTATTTTTCTTATTTATTTGTTCTTTTTTCTTTTTTCTTCTTTTAGGCTGTCGTCGGCCTTGGCCATGGCCAACGACCAGCCGACGAGGGTCGGCGGCCTCACCCGGTCCCAATGAGGCCAAGCCTCACCGTAGCCGGGCAAGGGTCGACGTCGCTTGGTGGTGGCTCGGCCAGGCCGAGCCTCATCGGCCTTTGGGCGAGGTCGGCCTCGTCGGATCTAGGCGAGCTCGAGCTCGCCCAACCAAGGCGAGGCCGACTCTCACCCAGCTACGGCGAGGCTCGGCCTCACCGAGGGCCAGCGAGCCTCGCCGTGGCTGGGCGAAGCCGCCAACCCTCGTCGGCCGGCCAAAGAAAAAAAAAAAAAAAAAGAAGAAAAAAATGTTTTTAAATTTTGTTTTAAAACAAGAAATAATTTTTTTTTTTGTTTACATTTTGAAATGTGTTTTAAACAAAAAAATAATTTTGGAACAAAAACGCACCCAAACGCGTTTTTGTTCTTGGAAACAAAAATAAAAAAAGTGTTTAAAAATATAAAAAGATAAGTGAAAACAAACGCAGCCTAAGCAGCGCGACTGGGTCTATTCTAACTTTTTTTTTTTCTAGCAGCATCTTTATTTTTTCTGGGTTGGGTGAAAATACGTAGTTTTGATGAAATATTTCTCGGGCTTCAATTATTAAAAAGGAAAAAGTGCCTCGGACTTTAGGAAGACTCTGGCTTCTGTGCCATGTGGAATTCGTCGCTTTTTGCTGTGTGCCATGTTGATTATCAACCGGTGATGACATCGCCCACCTATGTTATTCCTCGGAAAGATTCCAATGAAGAATCCTCGTTTTATCACAAGATAATTTAAAATAGACATTATTTTAAATAAGAGTATAAAGTGACTTTTTAATCAAAAAGACCATGTTAGATGTAGATTGGATGTTGAAGAAGGCAAAATTATAAATCTCAAAAAGTGCCCCAGAAGTGTTCTGCATCATCAATGCATCGCGTATGTCGGACGTGTAATTATACTTCATTTGTCAACTTATAGTGGATGTCTTAGCAAATTATCACTATCATTATCCTATCGGAACACACTTCCGATAAGCTAAAGGTAAAGAAATTCTGGGATATCCTAGTCGTAGCAAAATGTGTTGTTATAAAATCGCACACTGGTTCTAAAAAATATAATACCCATGAATAATCCATTAAAATATAATAATAAAATAACATAATGAAAAAAAAAACACGTCAGAAAATTTGTTATCAAAATTCATCCAGACTTTGGGTTACATTTCTGCTGCGAATTCACTAGATTTTGAAGAAAGTTAGAATATAACAACGATCTTCTCTCGATATTTAGGATCCTTACAAAGAAAAAAATTATTTTTTTCTTTTCTCTTTTTCTTTTCTTTCTATTTTCTTTCTCAACGTTTTGATGGCTAGCATCTTATGATCGCTAAATACAAATATGTAACTTTTAACCTAAAAGTAAATCTAAGAGAAAAGACAAAAAAGCCCCTTAAAAAGATTTGGCTTCATCTATAACAAAATGTTCAATAGACATGTACATGTCGTGATATTTCGCAGTGCAAAACCAAATGTCTCATGATTCATCCGCTATAAATTGGTAAAAAATCTTTGTTTTTCCAGCAAAGGAAAGGGAAACCTAAAACTTTGTTTGTTAAGGCTAGACCTCAATGTGTGGGCATAAGGATCCTGACGCCTGTGCCCAAGTCCTCAGGCAACCGTGACTAGGTCCCTCGAGGCTGGGCTCGGGAACCCTCTGTGCTCGTGTCTCGATCCCTGACGGCCATTCTTCAGTACTCTATTCTTGTGCCCAAGTTGCGGGCGTCCAAGCTGAGTTCATCAAGGTCAGGCCTGGGTCCACAAAATCTGGGCCAGAGTGCGTCGAGAGGTTGGGCCCGAGACTCCGGTGCCCTTGCACGGGTCCCAGTCGTGCCTGGGTATTTAGCTACCATGATCGAGACCCCGACGCTTGGACTTGGAGACCCCAACAGAAGGGCCCAAGTCCTCCGAGGCTGGGGCCTAGTCCCTGACACCTAAGCTGAGGTCCTCAGCAACTACATCGAGGACCTTGGCGGCCAAGCAGGGTCACTTGAAACTGGGCCGAAGACCTCCAAATCGTATTTGGGTCTTTGGCAATCATGCCTAATTAAGTGAGACGCAGACGGCGGAAGCCGGATATAATAAAATAAGGGGAGATGGGCTTCATGACTACACTGAAAGAAATATGTCCAATTAGTTCAAAGTCTAAATTACAGAGAATGATACGGTTTATATTTTCTATCGCATTACTAAATTCACGCCTGGAGACTTACGGAACGACAAAATCTTGCTACATTTATGCATCGAATGCAATAGGAGTGACGGCAGAACGGATGGAATCCATAATAGGAAGTTACATAAGTGCGATGAATAGAAACTCATACTTTACACACTTAGAATTATCTATTTTTTGGAATTTTCATTTGGTGCATTGGGACTACATTCAAACCTATTCCTCCAAAGTGCAATTTGATTATTAGCATTTATATTGATCCTATCAATGTAAACTTCCTTTGCAAGACCGCTTGCGTAAGAATGCGAATAGTGCATGTCCCTTTAAGAAAATAGAAACAAGTTTTCCTATCAAAATGACCGAAATTAGTTTCCATTTCATCTTCATTTTTCTAACAAGCACCGGAAAACATTATCATTTTTCTGAAAAATAACTTATTGGAAAATGTTTTCTAGAGTTCAAACTTTTTGCGAAACAAACGAAGCATTACATCCTTAACGATTATATGAGTATAGGAATAATAGGATCTTAAAAGGATTTAATGGGTAAATGACTACTGTTAACTTGGTTTAGACGTGGATTAGTTAGTATTAAACGCTGCAAATGTAATCACCTTACTTCATAAGTATCGGCATAATCAATGAAAATGGTCTTGACACACCTTACTTTCTTCAAATGTTTTCATCTTTTGCAGCACCGTTTGAAATTGTCAAGGCCCAACTTTGAAGTATTCTTGGGTTTCCCTTTCCCATTTCCTCTTTTTCGAAGTAATTGCAAGAGGAAAATTCTAACTAAGAGAAAATTTCCAATGTTGACAAGCGCAAAAAGACTCATGATTACCTCCCCACTGCATCACCAGATTGACTAATTTCTCTTTCACCGTATCTTACGTTCTCAAGTTTGACTGGAAAAAATATATAGACCCTTCAATGGAAAGAGAAATCCCATAAGTTTTCCATGGAAATTGCGAGGTTTCACTAGATTCAAGATAGATGAACAGACAACCTTAGACTGATGAAAGCAAAAATTGCCTTATTATTTAGAATGTGACTATGGTTTCTTTCAATAGATTCAACTAAAAGAAAAAGACCAGTTATAAGAGCGTTTCCTGACCGAGCCCCTTAAATTAGAGGTTGAATCATTCTCCTTCGTAAAGACAAAATCGACGACGAATCACTCGTAATGTGAAATACATTGTGGTCCAACTCCTTTCAGCTTTCATGAACCATTTTCCTTCCAGCCGAATGAGAGGGCAAATCTAACTTGAAGAGTGGGTGATGAAAGAGTTTGGTAAGGAGTCCTTTTGCCCAAAAAATATGAAATTTACTAGCTGGATTCGTCAAACGTATGACCCATTTGTCGGCGACCATAGAACAAGTGAAAAGCTTCCAACCCTTTGAGGTGTCAAAGGGATGCAAATGGAGGTTTCTGGGAATGAGCAAAAGGAGAAACCCATTTTGGGTTCCACAACTTCAACTGGTTTCTTATTCTACCACGCGTGGCTTCGAGGAACTTACTTTCATCTTTTTTTTTCCATTGGTGCAAGAGTGGGCCAGAATCGACATTCAAACTACAGTTAATTTTTTATGAGATAAAAAATGTATTGGTCGGAATCGAGACCCAACAAAAAGTTGGTGTTCATCTATGAAATCAAAAAGTTTTCGCCCAATTGAGATTTAATTAATACTTTTTAAGGAAATTAGGCCCTTTTTCTTCATGTAGTTCCTGAATATTTTATTCCAATTTTGCAAAAAAAGTGACTTGGGTTTTGTATTGAGTGGCCTGATCTGTCTAGACCATTCAAGGTCCTGCAAGTTGGATAGAAGACTTGAAAGCCTTCCTTTAGTACGTGTGATGAAGCATTCAAAGACAAGGACCGACATCTTACTCCTAGCCACTTTTCCGACCATCTTTATTACGGTCTTCTGCCTTCAAAATATCTAATTTGGACAATTTTTTTTTTATGGCCTAAGCAGAGTACTAAATTTACTATCATTATGTTGATGGATGTTATAGAAATACTAAATGCAAGACTATGGAATCTCACTTTAGAGGTTTTCATAGATAATGTTCACCTCCGGAGAGCCTAATTATTTATATATATTAAAGGTGCACACTATTCAACTCGAGAGGTATCTGATTATATAACTTATCGTTGCTCATGGTCTTTTCCATAGTTGAGAATAGTATTATTACTTAAATGAAAAGAAGATAGCTAGACCTGTTTGTTCTTTTTGTCAATAGCAATAAATTAAATGATGTGGGGGACTGCAAGGAAAGTGAATCATATTTAACGGCCAAAACTGTCAGCCACATCATTTAAAGTGCGAAATTTGTAAACCAGTTTAGAAAACATAGTGTCTCTCCCTTAGCGAAACTTTTTACGTGGATCAGGAATACAAGACATATTTTCCATCCCAATAATGATAATGGCCAAAACGGTCGGCCACATCATATAGCACGTGAAATTTGTAAGCCAATTTAGAAAACATAGTGTCTCTCCTTTAGCAAAATGTTTAATGTAGATCAAGAATACGAGACATATATCTCCATCCCAATGATGATATTGTCCCTAGATACTAGGGCCGTCAAATGGGTGGGCCAAGTCAAAAATAGCCTAACCTAAATTGATCTATTTAACATACACAATACAAATTCAATGACTCATGTTCGACCTAACTCACGTTACTAAAACATATAGATATTTAAAAACAAAAACTTTTATGATGTATATATATATATATTAATTTTATATAAGGTTCCAAATGAGTTTGCTACTTTCTCTTTATTGCAAAATTTCAAGTTTTACAATGGAGCATCCAACACCTCTTAAATTCAATAAGTCAATAAATATTGACATGTAAAATCATAAATTAATTTTCAAGATTTTTCTAAAGCATGAAAGATCATAAATTTTTTAGTATTTCTCAATTTTATTTTATTTTATTTTTTAAATGAAATCATAAGTAGAAGATAAAACTATAAAATAAGTTGCTCCACTCAATAACCTCCAACCTAAACTTGATGACAAGTGAAGCCAAACTACAGGTTGGTTAGTCTTTAGACCCATTAAAAACTCACATTTTATTTGATTTTATTATTCAAAAATGTATCAATGCATTTAGCATAATTTAGCTAATCCATTTATAATCCAACTCATCATATATAAATGGGTTCTTAACCCATTTTGACATCACTGTTGAATTCATATAGTTCATATGACATCTAGTTCAAGCAATGTTTTCTGCTTATTGACTTTAAATAGCTTGTTGCAAGCGGAGAAAGCTAATCGGAGCAAATATTACAAGAGAGACTTTTAATTTGACGTAGTAAACACAATGATGAATATGTCTTAAACTCATTTTTCGAAAGAAATCAAAGTGAATGTGTGCACGAGATACCTCTGTGCGATTATCAAGGTGAATATTATTTTGATCATTAATTATCAAAATCATTAAAAAAAAGAAATCATTTTACGTTGAGATCAAAAAATAAGAACTGTTTGCGATTGATTGAATCGATGATTACGAAAATCACGAAAGCTCAACCACCAATGCACTGGCATGGATCGAACGAGGCGTATTGATTAGGGCGTTTTCTGCAGCTCTTCAATGCCGACAATACAGAAAAATCCCACTGGATGAGGATGAGATTGTACGTGTCAGCACTGGCCCTAGTCAACTACCATGACAGCTGTGGGAAATAATAATAATAATAAATGACCGCAGGCTGCAAAATTATTATATCATTTCTAATTTTTTAGCTTAACCAAAAAAAAGTCATAGACTTTTAATTATTTATATTTATTAATTAGCCTCGGTCGTTTTTCTCGCTCAGCTGTAAAGTCTACGAAACCGTACTTTCCTCGAAGGAGAGGCCGCGACTTTTGTTTCTTCCGTCGTCTTTCTTCAAATTGACGGAAAAACACACATTTTCCTCTACGAGCTTTCCATTAGCAGAAAGCACGTGGAATTTCATTAAAAAATTTTGTTATGTTTTTTTTCCAGCAACGTGATGCGTTTTCACATGCAAGAGAAAGAAGGGTCAACGGGTTCGGTCATGGGCAAGAACAAAACAGGGTCTTTAAAAACGTGTACGACTGGTTCGATTGTTTATGAATAGTCGCCCACGCCAAGGAGGGTAAGTCCAACGTTTGATCGAAAGACTTGCGTATTCCCCAGTTCTCTTCTTCTTTTCCACGAAATTCAACTGCCTTACTTAGATAGTTTGGCGCAACCACCTTTTTCCTAGTAATTAGGGATATCTATCCCGAAAACTTTTAAGCGGAAGGATGTCGCATGAGTATAGAGAGCATATGAACCTCAATATCGAGCTCACGAAATTAAATGCTGACTTTTAATGCCGTTGGAGATAATTAGGATATTTCACTCAATTCTCTATATTTCTTGTAATTGGGCATATATCTATGAGATATAAACTCATGATGCAAAAAGAGAAAAAAGTAGACACATATCTAAATGTGAACTTGTGCTCCGTATCAAGGCTTAGGATACAATTATCTAACATATTGAACTTTTAAAATCGACAGTCAGGAACTCAAGTTTATTATGGTAATGTTTGTCTCCTTTGAATGTCCTGGATTTGTAGGGTTCTTTCATCGAAATGTGCTCGGTGCATGCGCCTAATGCCTCGGTCGCTTCACTGGCCTTCACCGACCTATCAAATTTTCGCGGGAAAGGGGAGTACCGGTGCTCGAGCCGTAATCTCCATCGTCCTCAAATAATTTAGGGTTTTGCATGGTCCAATAATGTTTAATCAATTCTAGATTAGAATTGTTTTACACACGGTTGTGATACCCATGCCGTGCATCTACGTGGGATTTATAGATTTTAAAATGAAATGAGAGCTTAGCCGAATTAAAAATTAACCATCCTCTTTTATTAATTTAGACATGTCAAAACAGGTCATAGATCCATTTTTTTAACCATATAGAATGGATTGAGTTATTATATGAACCAGTTATATTCACTATGGATTTAGTATGGTAAAACCTAAAATGATATGAACGTTAAATGAGTTTGCAACTTATTTGAATTCAGTTCATCTTTATGACTCTTTCTTCACTTTATCTTGCCCTTATTTGATTTCGCATTCACTTGCTCCTTACTTTTACTTCAATTTGTGCATGATTTTTATTTTTTTTGAGATTTGATTAAATATAGAAGTGTTTTAACAATATATGTCGTGTCAGGTCATAGATCACTAGATTGTATTACACGAATATAGTCAAAACTGGTCAAAATGACTAATTCGGATCAAATCATTTTTAGCTTGACTCATTATTTTGATGGGTCTATAATAATTTAAGGTTTTATATGGTACTTCATACGTTCATAATGATGTGAGACTTATAAAAATTCATGTGGACGCTTCCAGCCCACTCGAACATTTATAAACAGGGTGAGAGGAGTTTAGAGGAAGTTAAGGATTAGACCGGTTCGTCTTGGATTATCTGTTCGTACGTACACGAAAATGGCCAGATTGAAAGGTCAACGCGATCTTGGGGAACACGGGAGATGGTCTCGACCCTTGACCGGGTAAGGAAGCCACGCCCCCAGCTTCGGGTTTGACCCGCCGTGGGGGATCGTACCACACCCGCGCGTGGCCCCATTCGCCGAGCAGTCTTCCCGGGTTGCGCGTGCGTGAGTCACGTGGAAACGTCAGTGCCCCAGCGCTGTGCCAGGTGGCCCATGTTGCATTTCTTAAATACAGGCCGCGGGGCCCACGGTACGGGACACATCTCGCGTCGCTTGAGCGTGCGTTGACCAAAATTTATTGAAGTGATTTTGGTTTGTTTCGCAAAATATGAATTATTTGTATGAATTTATTAATAAAGACTATTTCTATCATTAAAGATAATTTATGTTCAAATATTTTTATAAATAATGAAAATATTTTTTAATTTATTCATTTTTATAAGCAAAATGAATAATCATTTTTAAAAAATATTTTTTAAATCATTCATTTTTTATAAAATAGACGGAGTATTTGTACACAATGTCAAATCTCATAAATGCAAAAGCCCGAGGTCTCAAATTTGTCCTTGCACATTGTGTTCACATAAATGATGGCAAGCAGCAGCACGGCAATCTGCCGTTGGGGAGAATAGCGGAAAGTAAGAAAGTCAGGCTCAAAGGTGGCAATACATAGAGAAGGAGATAGGGAACGAAAAAAAAAATTAGGCAATAATTAGGATTTCCTAGGATTTGAAGTTGAGTGTAGCGAGAATTAGAATTAAGTAGAAACGTGTCGCGATCTTAACCTGAAGACCGTGAGTGGACGCATACTAGGGGATAGTGAATCATGCGCCAGCTCCGAGCCGCCTACAGCGTGCGAACTTGCGGCGGCCGGTTGGCACGCCGTCGACTTTGACGACGTGCGTTCTTTACGAGAGTCGCCGGAAATCGCTTGCCCTTTCGGCAAATGCTTACAGCTATCGCGAGCTTAAATAATAATATAAGGTACGAGTCCCATGCATTGTTTATATAAAAGAGATAAACCCATGCAAGCACTTTTCCCAATCGATCACACGTCTTTTCTTGTTCACATGCAAAACGGTTTTGCCTGCCCTCGTTTTCTATCCGAGTCTTGCGGGATAAGATGTCGTTCCCAAGAAATGCATACGCAATATTATCCAAATAATAATATTTTTCTTTTTGGGTTCAACGCGTGGTTTATAACGAGGTAAGATTTAAAATAGTAGAAAAGATACATGCCTTTTTTTTTAATCTTATGATCTCGATAAGGTCACTTGGGTTTTAAATTTGAAATTATATCGGTACGTGCAATGTGAAATGTACATAATTATAAAGGGAACTTGACTTGTTCAGTATCTGCTTCATTAGAAAACTTTATTACCACTTCAAGCGGTTGACTCCATCGTATAATTTTTGTTCTGTGCCATGTGTATCATGCATATAAACCGATTAAACATAACCAAAGTTAAAATGACACTTTTTTCTATTTCCTCATTTATGGTCTAATTAAGCTTACGTTTCGTTTTCACTCCTGGTTTTAGCCATCAAAATTACAACAACTAAAAAAAAGGAAAAGAAAATCCTGCTTACAAGTAAATCGCATTTTTGAACACGTCCGCTTGTCCAGCGGTATTGAAGTACGAATGGTTCTGTGTATTGAATCGGACTACCTACCAAGTTCGATTATGTGGGTTATATCAGCACAATAATGATTAAACCAAGGGGGCCAGAGGGACACGTCCGAATGGATATTTTTGATCAATATCATGGTCATGTGGACCAAGCCAAATGCCAAGTTCCTTTCCATGTAGACCCACTTCCCCCGACCTCGTGACTCGTGAATGTGATCGACCAAGCTTGGCACGATAAAATTGTAATAAAAAATTATTTCGTGAAAAATGAATAATTTGTAAAATATTTTACAAAGAAATGATTGATTGCAAAAAATAAACGAATATAAAATATTTTCATCGTTCGCGAAAATAGTTAAGGATCAATTGTTACCAATAATGAAAGCATTTATCAATTTTATAATGAAACAGCTGTTTTAAAAAATATATTTTTCCAAATAATTTATTCTTCACGAAACAAACCACCCTTTTATAATCACTGAAATCCGAGATATTGTATTTGAATAATTTGCTTTTATATATGCGACATCAAGCATGGAAATTATCCACGATGCTCTAGAATATATCTATTTAAAGGTGTCTCAACACCTAGTCCCCACTGCCCCGTGTCCACAGCAAAAGCATTTATTCTCAACCCGGAGAGGTAGATGCATCAATTTTAATGTGATGTTGATCTTTCTACTTTCCTCTCAATCTTTGCTTTTGGCGAGAAAATGGCCAAAGAACATCGTCCTGATAATTTGCTCATTAAATGTGCCTTAAAAGATTTGATATTTATTATTTGAAGCAAGAGACTTTAACATAATGCGTAAATACTCAAAACCATTTTCAAAAGTGTCTTGGGAAGTGTCATTTCCGCTTTCAGTTATTTTAACTCAAGCGCAAGAATACTTGTTAATAAGATCATTTTGCCAAATTACATTATATACAAACCTCGTGAAACGAGACACATGCCAATGTTGTCACGCCTCAATAAAGAACTGTGCCGATTGTTTTGCCCAAACTGACTTTTATTCTTTGTGTTTCATTTGTTCACACTCATAATCTGTGGCTATTAAATTTTGAGCTTTTTACAAGTCTAAAAAGTATAAATTTTTATAAAATTGCAATTTGACGAAAATTAACAATAATTTTTTCAATAATTTTAAAATTTTAAATAATACTTTAAAGTTTGGCGGAAAAACAAAATTTTTTTTTTTTTTGCTAAAACACAAACAAGTAAGTCCTCTCACTTTTTATTTTATTACTTAATCAAAATATTGCAACTCACACCCTTTAAATGCTTTTTAGTCCAAGATGCTTGAAACTATTACAATGAAATGTGGATTTACATATAAGTTTTTTGTTCAACAAATCTTGTATTTCTATTTGGTAGAATTTTAAGACTTCTTGATTCATTTGTGTAGGATGAGCTTTTGTAGGTCTAAAGTGCTCTCATTTTTTTAAATAAAGGCATTAAGTAGATATTTGGTAGACGGCCTAAGTGTGCCATCATTTTCTCAAATATGGATTAGAAGTAACTATGTTAGTTTCAAAAAATGATTTGACTTTTAGTTGGTCAATGACATTTTTGTCATTTATCTTCTTCTTTTTTCAAATTTTTCTTTCTTTTTTTCCCATTTTTGCTTTCTTCTTTCTTTTTTTGGGTTTTTTTTTCTTTCTTTCTTCTTCGCTGGTGGCTAGTAGCCACCAACGATACCCAAAGAGGGCCGGCGAGGGACAGCCTCATCGCCCATAGGTAAGGCCGCCCTTGAAAGCCATAGGTGAGGGTCATCCTTGCTAGGTTTGGGTGAGGGTTGCCTCGCCTCGGCGAGGTCAATGGGCCTTCATTGGCACTCGCCAAAAACAAGAAAAAAAAAAAAATAATTTAAAATTAAAATTGTATTTTGACAAAAATACCATTAAGTGGCTGGAATATTTAGCCAGCAGACAATCAATGAGGCCGGGTCTTTATTTGAAACTTTCACGATCACTTTAGATCATTATTTGACACAATGTCTACTTCAAGTTCTTATTTAAGACATTTCAAACTTTTATTTGAAAATTTTCTAAAATTAGTTTGTAAAGGGATGTGACAAATTATAAGAGTCATTTAAACAAGTTGAAAAAGAGTGGAAAGGTGACCATCTCATCAATCCCCTTTGAACGTTAGTATGGGAGTCTCACAATCCGTTAGAAAATATGTGGTTTGAGCTGTAATTACTTTGTTTACTTGAAACTCATAGTTCAGGTGATGAAGAAGCTGATGGCCCATAATAGCAACCCAATCATGGGACCAAAAGCTAGGAGGTCTATAAACATATAGTAGAAAATGCTAAAAGGCATGACGTCATTTTGAACTCGGAATCATAGAGAAAATAACACATCATCTTTACCAATGAGTTGCCACACTCAATGATATCTCAACACGAATACATAGAGGTGATCAACATGTGGGCGACTCACTTGGCCAATCCAAACTTGAAAGGAAAATAGGCGAGTTTGGACAAGATATATTATACAAGAAAGTTCGGACCGCCCAAAATTTCCTATATAAACTTTACGTCATGGGCGATTTAGGCGACGTACTAAATTTGATTTTCGAGTCCAATCCGAGCTCGTTCAATGGGCACCTCTGTTATGAAGCACAGACCATAGTTGGGGCCCTGCCCCCATCGTGCTACACGCCCACTCGACGCGGAGGTGGACGGAATCGTGCATGGGAGACTGCGTCTTGTGGCCCTCCCTACTTTTTCCATGAGAAAAGAAGAAAGATGACGACCTAAAAGATCATAAAAGCGATGGGGAAATGAACGCACTAGATGCAATACACACGGAGCGCCGACCGGCCGGGCCGTTACAGTGTCATCTCACTAACTATTCTTTTGGTGGCAAACAGTTGCAGAATCAAGAATAGAACCATTTGGACATACACCGTGCAAGATCCATGGGAAAAATCAATTTACGCATGAGAATCTAACTAAATATTCATCTGATTCGAATAAACTTGGCAAAATTAAAACTAGGAAATAAGTGATTTTAAATTTAGTATAGGCTTTACTTGGAACCTAGAACTCACCTGCTAGAACGATTTCCTTATTTTTTTGGGGAACCTAGAACTTATCATACATACCCTAGAACCTATCCCGTCACAAGTTTCAATGTCAGTTTGTAGGTTATACTAATATTATTAATTGAACGATTATAATGAATCATTATTTTTAATAACTATCATTTGTTGTTATAATTTACTAATCACAATTTATATTTAAATATATGAAAAATATGAAATATTAATAAAGTAAAAGTCTAAGTCAAAAAATTGAAATTCAGATTAGTGAAGCTATCGAAAACATAAACAAAAAAAAATACAAAAACTTATTTTCGATTTTAGATTCTAGATTTCATGTACCTAGAATATAAAACCTTCCCATTAAAATAAGTTCCCTAATTTTCAAAAATAGAAATCTAGTTTACATATTTTGGAATCTCCACTGATCCACTTTTTTTGTTCCAAGTTCTATCTTGGAAGTTGGAACCAGTTAGGATAAGGCTCGGGACTTGGAACCAGTTAGTGATGTTGGGATTACAGCGTACATATAAGCGCGGGGAGCGATTACTAAAATACTTCCCAGAGGGTCAGGACTTTTCGCAGTGGCAGCACCTTTACCGCTGCTGAACGACGCATGTGACTATCTAACTCCCTATTATTTTGACTTTATTTTAATGTCGTCAGTTAAGGGCAATGCCAATTTGACCATTAAAACTTAGAAAAAGACGCGAGAGGAAATTCCCAGCGCTGGGATTCACAGTCCCAGCAGCAATCGACCGTGTCATTTCATGGAAACCTCCCTTCGTCTCCCGCAGACTCTCTCTCTCTCTCTCTCCGAGAGCTCACGGATTGGCTTACTTTCTTTGACTGCCCTTCTCTCTCCATATCCCATTTTCCATATAAATCATTCTCGAGCTTCCCTCTTCTTGCATAATCTCGTTCTCCGGCAAAGAACAACAACCCACCCACCAAATTTCTTGGTTTCCCTTCCGTCTGCGAAGGGGTGGTTGCATATACTCCTCCAAAAAGTCTTGCGGAGTTTCCATTCCGACCTTTGAATTCCTCAAACGGCTCTTGCTGTTCAAAGTCCCCCACGTTGAAATCAACTCGGAACATCCCCGTTCAAAGTTCGCAATCACGGTCCGTATTTGGAGGTCGCGTAGACCCTCCCTCCTCTTCTACCCTTTTGGGCGCGCGTATATAAAGGGGGAGTTGGGGTCTGCCTCTGGCATATCTTGTGAAAAATCGCCTTTCAGCTCTCAGAAAAACAACTTGTTCGCGAGGGAAAAGGAAATATAAGAGGAGAGGATTTCTGGGCTCAGTTCTTGATTGTGGACTGACAGGTAATGATAAAGTTTCGACCTTTCATCGTTCGAATTCGTTTTTTCAGCTTAAAGCAGGGCATTCGAGATTTTTTTTTCATGTCGGAGCTGGGTAGGATTGTGCAGAGAAACATGTTCTTGCTCTGTTTTGTCTCCGATAATCTTGTTTTACCCTTTTCTCGGGCGGGATAACGTGTCAAAACTTGGACTTCGGTTGCGTTTTATAAAGTTCGAATGGATGGATTTTGCTTTCTCTGCCCTTCATCTTTCATTTTCTCCAATGAGTTCTGCTTTCATTTTGGGAATTTTGTCACCTGATTATTTGGGTTCTATTGTGTTTGAGCAGGTCAGTGCTGAAATTTGTATGGGTTTATCACTTTCCTTGCTCAGATCTGCTTGGCACGAAATCGTTGCTCATTGGTGTGTCAAATTGGCCCACAACATCAGTTCATCTCCCAAGGAACCAGAAGCGATTGCCTTGAGGAGAGGTAGCTTGAAGAGAACTAATTTACAAGTCATGACCAATTCAGTTGCCTCGGACAAGACCAATTCTAAGAATTCCATCAAACTCAAAGACTGCAAACCCAAAAACGTGGTGCTCGAACGAACCCTGTCCTTTGAGAATTTCTTACATGGTAAAGAAGCCAACCGGGCCCCGGGTAACTTAGCAGTCAAAGATGGTCCGACATCTAAACCGGCCAGAGGATTGTCCCTTCCTAAACCTGTGATATTTTTTCGCCGAGACCCAAATGCGAGCTCGATGCTGCGGCAGTTAAGGTGCAGAAAGTGTACAAGAGTTACAGAACAAGAAGAAACTTAGCAGATTGCGCCGTCGTTGTTGAGGAGCTCTGGTGAGTCTTTCTTAAATTAATTTGAATTGATCGAATTGTTTCTGATGTGCCCTTTTATTAATACGGCTAATCGGTGCGAAAC
The DNA here is from genome assembly GCA_017140185.1 of Eucalyptus polyanthemos subsp. polyanthemos. NCBI lineage: Eukaryota > Viridiplantae > Streptophyta > Magnoliopsida > Myrtales > Myrtaceae > Eucalyptus > Eucalyptus polyanthemos. The sequence continues at coordinate 11,096,273 of CM029459.1, read as the reverse complement.
TGCAAATGTTTCAGGTGGAAGGCGATAGACTTTGCATCCCTGAAGCATAGTTCCGTATCATTCTACAAGGATGATAAGCCCGAAACTGTTGTTTCTCGGTGGGCGAGGGCAAGAACTAGAGTCGCCAAGGTACATAAAAGACAATCTTTTGAAATAGCCCGTTTTGTTTTCCTGCTTTCAACTTACGTGACAATTAACAATATCATTAGGATGCTGATAAATTATCTTTCAGGTAGGAAAAGGTTTGTCAAAAGACGAGAAGGCTCAAAAGCTAGCATTACAGCACTGGCTTGAAGCTGTAAGTCCCTTAAACTCCTGAGACATGGAACAGCAAGGTCACTTTTCTTTCCAAGAAAAGGAGATCTAAAAATAAAGAATACTGCTGATAGTCTCCCTGCTTGAACAGATTGACCCACGGCATCGTTATGGCCACAATTTGCATCTCTACTATGACGTGTGGTTCAACAGCGAGAGTACAGAGCCTTTCTTCTACTGGTTAGTGTTCGAACATGGAAATCTTTGGTTGTGTTTGTTATGTTCTGTTCTAGCCTATCATAATATTGTAGAGCTAGCAAATGTTCATCAAATGTCAAAAGACTTTTTAATAATGAGGACCATGTTAAATGCAGGTTGGATGTTGGACGTGGTAAAGATGAGAATCTCAAAAAGTGCCCAAGAAATGTTCTACATAAGCAATGCATCAAGTATCTCGGACCTGTAAGTTTCATTCTTTGTTCGATTTATAGTGAATGCCTTAGCAGATTATTTTGGTCAATATCCCATCTGAACATACTTCGGACAAACTGAAGTTAAAGAAACTTTGGGACATCCTTAATTGTAGCAAAATGTTCAGCGGACATGTGAGAGGAAGTGTCTTGTTATATTTTGCAGTGCAAAATCAAATGTCTCATAAGCATCTGCTTCGAACTGTCATTAAGTCCTCTTTATTTTTTCTGCAGAACGAAAGAGAAGCCTATGAGGTGATAATCGAAAATGGAAAACTCATGTATAAGCAACGCAGCGAGCTTGTAAACACCGTGGAAGGTTCAAAGTGGATATTTGTACTTAGCACGTCGAGGGCCTTGTATGTGGGTAAAAAGGAGAAAGGCGTGTTTCAGCACTCCAGTTTTCTTGCTGGTGCCGCCATCACTGCAGCCGGAAGATTGGTCGCCCATAATGGGATTCTAGAGGTACGTCACATTTCCCTGCATTTCACAACAAAGTATTTGTCTGCATCTTGTCCGCTCTTAATCGATAGTCTCCTGCAGCTGGCTTCTTTTCTCACTTAGTGTGTATTTTGTGATTGTCTTTAGGCTATTTGGCCATACAGTGGGCACTACCACCCAACAGAAGAGAACTTCAGGGAGTTCATCAGCTTCTTGGAGGAGCATCATGTAGATCTCAGCAATGTCAAGGTATCAATTTGTAAATATAAGTATTTTAGTGAACAAGTTGCTATGGTTAGGTAGATAAGATGACCATCTAGCTGTTATTACGATTGGTTGCGTGCGTATAAAATTGATGGGAAAGTCTTTGTATTCTTAAAAAATGAACAAATGATTTGACCAGCCGATCACTGACATAATATATGTATTGTTTTTCTCAGAGGTGTGCGATCGATGATGATGATCCTTCATCCACAGCCTCCAATGAGGGCTCAAAACATAAAACAAGCGAGGACCCTGCAGATGCCGCCCAATCGGATGCCCTGGGAGCTGTTGACTTGGTTGCTGAGCCAGAGAAGCCCACCGTCAAACCTGGACTTCCGCAAGAAAATGTCACGAATGCCCGTGCCAAGGCAGAGCCGCCGGTGTTCAACTATGCCAGGCGCTTGTCGTGCAAGTGGTCGACAGGAACCGGGCCTCGCATCGGCTGCGTGAGGGACTACCCCACGGATCTCCAGTCGCGGGCGCTGGAGCAGGTCAACCTCTCTCCGAGAGTTGTCCCGGGAGGCTTCGGGGGTTACGGTCCCATCCCATCCCCGCGGCCGAGCCCAAAGGTCAGGTTGTCCCCACGGCTTACTGGCATGGGCCTCCCGAGCCCAAGGACTGTGTCTGCTTCGGCTAGCTGAGTTCGTTCATTGAGGGGACGCATGGACGGGACGGGCTTCGATTGTTGAGGCATCAGGCCGGGCCAAGGTCCGATAACTTTTGATGGCTGAGGCACTTGTAGTTCTGTTGCTCTCAGCTCGAGATTTCTAATTTCTAGGGAAAAATAAGACGGCTGAAGAGCCTATATAGCAGAGGAGAGTTCAGGGACTAACCCCATTTTTTCATGTATCTAGTCAATTTCTTTGTTCATTCAAGTTGTATTTACCCAATTGAGGCCCTTTTTTCCACTTCTTTTTTGTATACCTGATCGATGCCGCACTTCCTTTTCTACTTTTCAAGATTAGGGCTGTAAAAGTGCAGTTGATAAAGAAGCTTGAAATCCGTTTGCAAGTTCATTGACGGATTTTTCAGATTGAAACGAGGATCCATCTATCTCCCAGATCGACTATTTAATAACAGATCAAAATGACTATTGAGAAACCACATAAAAGAAGGGGAACATGAGAGATTTGCCATCTAGTTATTTGCTCACAAGCTCCAATGCATGGATCTCGTGACATTGTTATGGCACCAAGACACGAAAATTGTTTTGGACATTATGTGGTTGCATAATCATATTGATCTTATAACTTTAAGATGCAAGATCTAATATCAACCATCATAGCCAGAGAAACATTTTTAAGTTCTTTTTCCCCGAAAATGGAGAGAAGTAATTTAAAATCCGACAATATACCCAGATATTACAACTATGCAGAAGAGAAAAAGTACCCGGTAAATAAGATGTAAAACTTTTGGAGGGTCTTGACAGTCTGGAAGCTCCAGGACTTTGGAACTCAATACCACGCAGTGAAGCATCGTATCAGTCTCGGTCAACGTACCGGAGTTTGAAGGGAACCCTCTCGTTTGTCTCTCAAAGCCTGCACGACAACAAGGGCCAGACGCGCGAACCCACCTCGAGGACAGTCTCCTAGCTTCGTACGTATGTGCTGCAGTGGCGAAATCAAATTATTTTTGTTGGTTTGTTTTCAGGACCGAAAGACATTCCTTGATTGCCACCTTGGCCCTGATAATAGCTCTGATCCATTCAACGGAGAAGGCCTCCTAATCTTCTCTCGTTACGGAGTTCAATCCAGAATATAAACTCGAACGCGACAACTCGAGAAAAATCAAAGTTTGACGTGACAGTAAGCAGCACGACTGGATCTGTTTTTTCTTTTTTTTTTTCCTGATGAAATCTTCTTTTTTTCCGGATCGGGTGAAATCATATGGTTTTGGTGAAGCATTTCTCGGACTTCAATTACTGAAATGGAAAAAAAAGGTACCTCTCGGACTTCAAGAAGAGACTTCGGCTCCCGTGCCGCGTCGAATTCATCGCTTTTTTGCTGTGCGCCTGCAGAGCAGATCGATGATCAAACTGATGATGACGTCGCGAACGTACGTTGTTCCATCGTAAGTCTGCCCGAGTTTTCTGAATTATCATCGAAGTGCAAGGTCTTGCAGAACAAGAATAGTCGATAATCCTCTTCCTCGCCCGAAGGCCAATCAGCATGATAAAAGGAATGCCGTCTTTGGTGCTTGTTAGGAGCGAGTACCGGTCCAGTAAGCCGGATCTTGAGGCATTCAATGGAGCGGGTTCTGGCCAAGCCCGAATTTTTTGCTTTGTTTTCTAAAAATATTACAAATAGATTAGTTATTGCATTTATGGCCTCAGAGGTTATTTGTTCATCTGTTTGTTTTCTAAAATTATTCACGGCTTAATTCAAGTATTTTTTCATTAAACGACGTGTTAAGAAATTTTACTCATTTGACCATTTTCCTCACTCACAACAAGTATCGCAGCTTGAGAATGAAAGCCGTCTTGACAGAGAGATGTTGTATGGCTCACAAGGCACGGCTACTTACACGAGTTCGAATCGGTTGAATTATATTTCAAATAGTCGTGGATAAATATAGAAAATACAGGTGGGATCGTCTAAATAGATCATGCCCGAGGTTCACCGACTTTGTTATTTTGCAAGTCCCAATGAAGACAGGACTGACATTTAAGTACGACGAGATGTAATTAGCATTTAATGTGGTCAAAGGCCTTTTCACTGCCTATAATCAAATGTTGTCCTTGTTTCCCACCCAAGAAGACCAGCCCAGCGAGTCAATGACCGATCCACGAACCAGAAAAAAAAAAACAGTAGCAATGATTAATGATGCTGTGGATACGAGGATCTCTTAAAATTGTTCCGTTTAAACTTTCGACGTAAAATTTAAAAATATTCTCAAGAACAAGAGAAGAATTTTTTCTTTTTAATTGGAGAGACATAGCGCTTTGATAACGACTCAAAATTTCTATTTCAAAAAACAAAAATCCGCTTGATAACAGAATAAAATTTTAATTTCTAGGAATAGAAATTGATTAGATGACAACATAGGAAATCCTCGAATACAAAATACTAGTCAAAATAATACTAAAACAACATAGGAAATCATCAAATACAAAATAATAGTCGAAATAATATTAATACATTACAAAAGTTGAAAATACAATTTCATGGAATTTCCTATTACATGTTTTTACATTTCGTATTACGTAATATTTTCTTTCGAAAAATAAACGACGTGGCAAAAAAAAAATCAATTGAAATTCAATTGTAGTGAATATGTCGTTATGTTTTTGCCGAAATTGATTTCACATTAATCAAATAAGTCTAATGATAGCCATGATTATAATAGTCTAATCTCCTAAAAAAGTCCTAACTTCAAGTCTAATTCCAATTTCTTTCCAAATTTTGTTAAAAAAAATCCTCACCATGTTCAAAAATCGTCACCAATTTTTTTTTCAAAATTATCAACACTAGGATTATTTAAAAATTTATTATCAAAATCTATATTTTCATCAACACTCTTACAAGAACAACAGATTCCTTATTAGATCTCTTTTCCTTATAAAAGAAAAATCGGATGAAACCCTAATGATTTGACCCCTTTTTACCGTCTTAATATGAAGTTTATGAATAAAAAAATAGTTAGCTAGATAGAGCCGTTGTCTGGCGTACTATGGAAGAGTAGGTGAAGAAAAACTCGTTAGATATTAATGTGGCAAGTTGACTATTACCATGTGTGAAATCTCTTGCGTGCAACAGATGAAGCCTTGTCTATTCAATTCCCACCATTTGGTCCAATGGTTAAGATTTTCAATCAATATTGATTGAAATGATTATATTAAAAAATTATTAAAATATTTTGGACTAAATTAACTATTTCTATTTCTATTTCAATATTAGTGATCTAAAATATTTTGGACTATATTGAAAAGTTGAGAAAAAAATTTCTATTTCTCGTTTGAGTGAACCGAAGCTAAAATTTCAACTTTTCCGATTTCTTCGATTTCTCTATTTCGGAATAGAAATCGTTTCAAAAATAGAGAAATCGATTAGCATCTAAAACGAATTTACATTTCCAAACCTGCTTCAGGGGAACAGAAAACGAAGAAATCGATAAACGTAAATTTTATCACGCAAACTATAGTGTGTGGATATCAATGTATTAAAATAAAAAACATATCTAAACTGAGCGTTGGGTTATTGAACTATTGCTAGAAGCTCTCATCAAAAGCTTACTTATTGCTGGTTTGACACGTGCTTTGCATAATATCTAAAATAGACACATTTAATTAGCACCTCTGATTCTAGACACTGGCTATAATCAAATGGTGTACTTGTTTTCCACCCAAGAAGACCAGCCCAACGAGTCAATGACCGCTCCACGAACCAACCGAAAAAAACAGTAGTGATAATTAATGATGCCGAGTCAGTCAATCTTAATTAACTCACTGACTCGAACATGACATCAAAGCAGCAGCAAATTTAATGTTCCGAATTACTCACGTGACTTCAACCCTCGTAACAAAATGCCATCGTGAACACTTATTCATTGGCGACTAAAGGGCACGTGAGGGAGAATCCTACTTTGGCAATTTCCTATGGAGCAAGGAACTATCGAAAAGATTCTGATTAAATTGAGACTTGGTGATTGCTATGATTCCGAGTGAAATTGAGGTTAAACAAAGACGTGATTTACTCCATATGAATTTGTACTGGAAGCGCGATTATAACACAAAAATACCAAATTTTTAGCATGATAAATCGACATAACTTATAGAGAGCTGCCATCTTGTGTATGACCACCTAAGTACGCATGCATTGAGTTGGGTATCTCCTGAACCTTATGAAGCATTTTTGCAAGGCTCAATCATTAAAATTAGAGTGAAATGATTTGGGACTCCAAGAGGTAACTTGTTCATTTTATGTCTTTTTTATATCATAGGAAACTTGTATACAATAAAAATTGTAAAATCTTCTTTTAATCACATAACAAAAGACCAGGCATTTTTTTAACAAAATCCACGTCGAAATAATTATTCTTCTCGACCATAAAAACAAAAATTTGAAATGTTATGTCATTGCTCATCTCCTGCAAGAAGAGTACAAGATGTGAACTGTAAAGGCACTAGGCCTAACCCCTAGTAAAAATCCACTGGCCTCCTGACAGGTTCATTAAATGCCGTCGGGCGTTCAGTTGTTTTCTTCTTCAGCATGAAAAGTCCGAGATCCAACAATGCTGAATTCCCCACCCCCTTCTTCTTTTCTGGCCAGAGGAGAAACAATTCGGAGTTGATTTTTGTATGCATATGCAGTTTGACGTTTTCTCGATTCGGTCGCGCGTTTGGAAGGGTATGTCGTGTGGCAGAGATAAGCTCGTTTGCGCAGCGGGGAGACCATAGGTATTATGTGCATACGTTTTTTGGGTGCTTTCTGTCGTTTCCGCGTTGATCAGTAGCCTGGAAGACAGCAGACGGAATCAGTCATCAGTAGAGAAAAGAAAAAGGGAGAATCCCATCTCAGATTTACAAGTGAAAAGGCAGAATCACTTGTGCAAGAAGCAATATCTCTCCAGCCTCCACAGATACAGCTGAGAGAGTGAGAGAGAGAGAGAGCAGAGAGAGAGAGAGAGAGAGAGCTGCTGCACTGTGTCCTTCTTCACCATCGCCATCCACTCATTTTAAAAAGCGTTATCATTGCATGGGCCTCTTGTCCCTGCCAATCACTCACATCGAACCCCATTCATCTCTCTGTCGCCGCTCCTTCTTGAAGACCATCCCTTTCGGCCTCGTCGTCATTATCGTTTGGGAAATTTGAGGGGGATGAATAGAATGACGAAGCCAGTAATGATTCGGTACTGTTTGCTTCTAGCCACTCTGCAGATGGTGGGTCTTATGGTGTCCATGACAAGCACGCCCTCCTCATTATTCGTCACTGCTCACAAGCAAGGTCAGTGGTGTTTGAGTGCTGCTGTTCAGTTCACTTGTTCATCAGATTATCACGCACTTTTCCAAGAACGATTCCCCTTGATGGCTTCTCTTCCTCTCGCCTCGTTTTATCGTTCCTTTAAACTACCAAAATCACTGAACGCCATCTTCTTTACCACTTCCTGATGTCCCGTTCTTGGTCAAACAGATGCAAGACGACTTCTTTCGCGGGCCACGCTGAACATCAAGGTACTTTTCTCGGGCCAATCGCATCTTAAATTTGGGTTTCCACCGATCATTCCGCAATCATTCTCAACATGGTCGTTGACATCTCGTTCGCTGGTGCCTCTGTCTCCCTCTTGTGACTGATTTTGAAGGGAGCGAGCGTGAAGGCAGCGGGAGAGAGCGGGGACGAGAAGTACCGGGGGATGAGCAGGCTCGGGTCGAGGCCGCCCAACTGCGAGCGCAAGTGCAGGGGCTGCGAGCCATGCGAGGCCACTCAGGTCCCCGCGACCACCGACCGACCGAGCGTCCAGTACGCAAATTACGAGCCCGAGGGCTGGAAGTGCAAGTGCGGCTCTTCCTTCTACGACCCGTAAATGCTGCCGCGCTGCTTCGCCAGCGTCATGTCGACAACGCTCTAGTCTCCAGCAGTCAGCACGGCCCCTTCAAGTTCCGACAGGACTCCTCCGGGAGAAAGAAGGAAAGCTTAGTCCTCGTCCAATGCATTTCTTGTTAAAGCCAACGTTCTGCTCATGTGTAATTGAAGAGGATGGATAATTCTCAGCCCCATCGAGGATTTTGGTTTTATCCGGATGCATGCCGGCCCAATATATTTCTATTTTCGAATTGCCAAACCTCGCAGTCTTACGTGCCGTGTGAAAATCGATTTGCGAGGAGCCGGCGGAGTATCGTGTTTTACTGGTTATGGATGTGTCTAAGTCACGTCACCAATCATGCATCCTCGACGAGATTTAGGATCTTTTACATTCATGTGCCGTCCCATGATAGTCGAGTGTTTGTGCAGTGTTTGCTAGGATAATTCGGTCTTTCTCACGCTAATATCGTGGTAATCACGACAGCTGAACTTTGTCTAGTAAGAGCTCGATCGATTTTAGGTTCATTTGCATTAGTCCTATCCACAAGTTGACAAGACTTATTTTGTGATGGGCCTTTGGAGATGGTAATATCTCTCAATGCAGGATTGAGTTAGAGCTGATCATGAATCTAACAATTAGACGGGCTCGCCTTGCCTACCCATTTCATTTGGATAAGATTGTTGATTTTCGTATATCTCAAATCAGATTTGGATTTTTGACCTCGTGCCCAAGATCACGACCGCAATCCTTGTATACGTAGCCCAACCCTTCGACCCCAACCGATCCAAACCCGCAAAACAAGGTTTGGCCATCCTGGTTGGGTTTTCAAAACCCATGGCGGATCATAAATTCGCTATTGCTTAGGTGGGTTTTCAGTTATCCCATACATTTTTTGACATCTAGCTAAACTGAACATGAATTTTGAGGTTAAATCTTGGGAAGATCTAACCCAACCATTTGGATCAACGGTTTCAAGTTCGGATGAACCGTACATTGGACACACCTTTGATGATACTTTTGATGGAGATCGCGTTTTTGTAAGTTGAAAGTTTTGAATAATAGACATAAAGCTCGAAAAGACCCCAATTTAAAAATAATTACTTATGTCGTGTAAATGATATAATCATTCTTATCAATAATTATACTTAAATATTTTACAATAAAAATATATTTCATTGATTATTTTTTATAAGCAATAAAAGTAATTATCTTTTTGAATAATATTTTCCAGGTAGCGTGATACAAATGCAAATACAAATACTATCCTAAACTTTAATGAACAAGTTTTTTCTCGTAAAAAGTATCAGGAATATAATCATTCGTATTTTCAACCTCATGTGGGTATCTTATCTTATATTCTGATTTGGACTCGTATGTAGAAATCCGAAAATTCACAAAGTATATTGTCAACTTCACATGAATTTTCACATTACAATTTAACCGGTTCATGAGGTGAGTGAGGTGCTTTACATGTACTTGGAATCTACCCTCGAAAAATGGAGTTCAACATTATTGAGGAAAAGGAGAAAAGAAACTGCACAATCATCTTCGCTATAACAAGCAAGATTGGCGATTCGTAGAAGACTATTGGCGCAAGGCCATTCACGGTCATGTTTGAATTCAAGCCAATATCAATGCATTGCTGTTTTCTATTCGGTTGTTCTAGTCACTGTCCCATAAAGAAAAAGGGGAAATGGCAAGAATGGTTGTTGAAATTTAGTCAAACGTAGAATGTCATTCCTGAATTTTTAAATTTATTTAATATGGTCCTTAGTGTGCTAGTAAACGTTTAATGTAGTACTTTACTTTGCTAAAATCACAAAGTCAAAAATTGTTTGATGACATGAATTATCATATGCTGATTTTGATATTTAAAAATGACAAGTCAACATATCAATCTTTTCATCTATCTATCTTTAAAATGAAAAAAATTAAATTAGAGCATTAATATGTCCATCATTGTTTGATTATATTATTATATTATGATTTGATATGAACATTCACATGGATAACTCAAGGGTGGCTTTTTTTTTGTCCACCATCAGACATAATGAATTGAAAATCACATCAGTAGACTTTGTTAATTTGAATTAAAGGACATGACAATAACATTACATATTTTCATATAATTTAAGAAATTAGATTGAATATTTATCAATAATTTGGAGACTATATGAAATAAATTAAAAATTGATGAACGATATTGCCCGTTAAATCAGAAGTCCAGGAATTTATTCATGCCATCATTTCGAAGTAACCTTGGTGGGCACAACCACGATGCAATGTCAGAATTTAGGCATCAAACGATGGTTTCCAGCACGCGATACCCCCCCGTCGAAAAGAAAAAAATGAAAAAAATAAAACTTGCCTCGTTAATATTCTCGAAAAACCCCATTGGCCTGCCTTTGGCAACTCCAGAGCCGTCTTCGTCGAGAGAGAGAGAGAGAGAGAGAGAGGAAAAACCTCGGAGGTTTCACCCGATCGACGCGCCTCTCGATCGTCTTCCTTCCTCCCAGATCTGCTCCTCCTCCTCCGTCCTCGGCGTCGTCCGAATCTCCATCGTTCGTGGGTCAACAACCCCTTCGTATCGAAATCTTGCGGGACTGAAACTGTGAGTAGTAGTCGTCTTGTTTTCCTAGAAGATTCTTTATGTGATTCGTTTGCGCATGCGAAGCTGCTCCCAGTAAAATTTTACGCAATCGCGTGATGGGTTTGTGGCTGTTCAGCTCCTCTGCGTGTTCCGCACGAAAAAATTTGATCTTTGTTCTGGTGCGTAGCGAAAGCAATAGTAGCGTAGCCCACTTGTTAAACTTGCCGTGAGAGCTTCGCGTGCCCGTCTGCCGGCGGTTGCGATTCGTGGGTATTTGATAGAATTCATTGGCGTTTCCTGTAGTTTCTAACATAGTGAGGGGTTGCTTTCTCTGGGATTTTGATTTTGCCCGAAAACCCCTTTTTGATTTGCGTCTTAGTTTCCGAAGATTTAATGGGATTTGCATTGTCTTGATTGTTTGTTGAGTGGGCAGCGCTGAAATTGTCTTCTGAAATATGGGCGATAGCAAGTCACTTCCTGATTCTCCCAAAGAGAACCCAGATCAAAATCCCAACCAGGTTGCGCCCAACAATATTGAGAAGTCGCTCGATAGCATCATCAGGGAGTTCAATGATTCAGTCTCTGTCAGCAAGAAGCACAAATTCTGGGAGACCCAACCGGTGGGGCAGTACAAGGACCTCGGGAACTCGAGCTTGTCCGAGGGCCCAATCGAGCCCCCAACCCCATTATCTGAGGTCAAGCAGGAGCCGTATAATCTTCCGAATCAGTATGAGTGGACCACCTGCGACATGGGCTCTGAGGAGACATGCACCGAGGTCTACAACCTTTTGAAGAACAACTATGTAGAAGATGACGAGAACATGTTTAGGTTTAACTATTCGAAGGAGTTCCTCAGCTGGGCTTTGCATCCTCCGGGGTATTATAAGAGCTGGCACATTGGTGTTCGTGCTAAAGCTTCCAAGAAGCTCGTCGCCTTCATCACTGGTGTGCCTGCTAGAATTAGGGTGCGAAATGAAGTGGTTAAGATGGCTGAGGTGAACTTCTTGTGTGTTCATAAGAAGCTTAGATCAAAGAGACTAGCTCCTGTCCTAATTAAGGAGGTTACAAGAAGAGTCCACTTGGAGAATATTTGGCAGGCAGCTTATACAGCTGGTGTGGTTCTTCCAACCCCGATCACAACTTGCCAGTACTGGCATAGGTCCTTGAATCCAAAGAAACTCATTGATGTCGGATTTTCGAGGCTCGGTGCTAGGATGACTATGAGTCGAACTATAAAGCTTTATAAGTTGCCAGATTCAACAGTTTCCCCTGGTTTCAGAAAAATGGAGCTTTGCGATGTCCCTGCTGTTACCCGTTTGCTCAGGAACTACTTGGCCCAATTTGCGGTTGCCCCTGATTTTGATGAGGACGATGTGGAGCACTGGCTGCTCCCAACTGAAAATGTGGTTGACAGTTACGTGGTGGAAAGTCCTGACAGTCATGATATTACCGACTTCTGCAGCTTCTACACTCTTCCTTCATCTATACTCGGGAATCAGAATTACTCGACCTTGAAAGCTGCTTATTCTTACTATAATGTTTCAACCAAGACTCCTTTACTGCAGTTGATGAATGATGTGCTTATTGTCGCAAAACGGAACGATTATGACGTTTTTAATGCTTTGGATGTCATGCAAAACGAATCTTTTCTGAAAGAGCTTAAATTTGGTCCTGGTGATGGGCAACTCCACTATTATCTTTATAATTACCGGTTAAGAGATGCATTGAAGTCCTCAGAGCTTGGCCTTGTTCTCTTATAAATGGTAGATCGAAGACTTTGAGTGGAAAAGGAAGAGATCGGCACTGCTTTTGCTGTTGGACTGCTCAATTTGTTGGTGGTTTTGCGCCTTTGGACCTGAGAAATGTGTTTTTGCAGTGCAACTGGGAGACTCTACAGTGCTTTCTATTGTTGTTCTTGATTTTGTTGAAAGATCTAACTTTTGAGACTTGATTTTAATTTCATTTGGCTTGTTATTCTTCCCCTTGAAGATTCTATTTACTCATTCTTTACTTCTCTTCTCAGCAGCTTGTTTTTATGTTCTGAGCTGTCATGACTGATAGATTTAGCTCATTTAGCTCATGATGCGTCGCATCATTTGACTGCTGGTTTCTTTAACTCAGTAGATTAGCCGCCAATGCTCTGTGATTTTTGGCTGTGACAAGGAACAGGGTGACTAGTTTCTTTAACTTGGTACATTAAGCCCCCAATGCTCTGTATGATATTTGGCTGTGACAAGGAACAGGGTGACGAGAAGTCTGCGTATTCGGTTAAATGAGTAGGTGCTGTGGCCAGTTATGGCTGCATTGCAGCGTCCTACTTCTACATTATTGGATAGATGGTTCCTTTTGCACCATTGGTCATTTTTACAAGAAGTTCGTCTTGCAAGAGAAGTAGAAGAGAGAGAGAGAGAGATGAATTACACAGACGCTTCTTAGAGCTTGTCAAACAAAAAGAATTGCAGGTACCTATTTCTTTCCCGGAAGTGTGCAAGGTTCAAAGTTGGACGCCGTTTGTTATCAACCTATTTGGGTACTCGATGTAGGAGATGAAAAAGCATATGAACTTTGGGCGATAGCAAGTTAAGGATGTTTGGAGTCTCTGCAATTAGGGGATTTTTGAGAAATTCATCCCCAATAGAACGTGGTCTTATCAAATCGTTTCAACATAATTGAAGATAGTTCTACTTTTACAATCGAGTTGCGGTCTGCATTGCACGATTGGCTATCTTGGCACAAATGCCCGGTATATGGGGATAAGGCCGAATGGATCATCCAAGTGTTTGCGAGAGGGGTTATCAAAAATCGCATCGTCACTCCAGTTAAACTAAAAGCGACGTAAATGGCTAAAACCTAACCAGAAGATTAAAGGGCCAAATCACAATATCCTGGTGGTGGTGACCTATGTAAGTTCTCCGTCATCTTCACATTGTGATAGATGTAGAGGATAGGACTCCGAGTAACAGCAAGCAGAAAATTGGTTCTACAACCATCTAAGAAGGTCCGGCCATCTAAAAAAAATTGACAGACCAAATAGTAAGAGGCATAACACTGGGAGTGACAATGGCAATGTTATTATTAAGAAAGCATATGGGTACAACATTGGTTTGATTCTTTGTAACAAAGTCAGAATGAGAGCAAGCTATATATCTACACATACAAAGTCAAGTCATCGGTTTATTTGATGAGTTACGTATCATCTTATGCGACGAGCACCATTTCGTCCCTAGAACCTGAAATGTGAGCAAAAGAGTTAACAAAGAACCGAAACAAGCAACAAGAAGGAAAAGGAAAAAAAAAAAAAATTCAACATCTGGACCTTTGACATTACATTTTTCTAATATCCCTAGAGCCATCTGAAGCATTGCATCTGCATCTTCAGCCATCTTTGAGACCCTCTCTGCTTCCTTAACTGATTCAGCTGCGTCAAAGGATTTGTTCTCTGCATCCGCGATCTTGTATGCAGCAGTTACAGCTGCCTCATCTACTGTTTCAAGGAAATTTGCATTGACAACAGGCTGCAGCTGCCTAGGTCGCACATCTTGCTCCTTAGGGGCTGGTGTTTTGGTCTCAAAAGAGGCGATCTCTTTTATCTTGAAGCAATTCTGAACCTGCACGATCATTTCGTAGTGGCGTTACCAACTTTAATATGGCGTAATTTGTCAACATATCAATCTGAACATATCTCAACATTACTGGAATAAAAACCAAGAGAGTGGCAGCTCCACAGTCCACACTGAGCGTTATATAGCATTTTCCCCAACATCACTGCATCAACAAATGCTATTTGGCTAAGTCCCATGCAAGGGAAAGAACATCATCAGTCGACTTTCCAGAAAATTCATGGCATTGAAATTGCTCATCAGAAGAAAGCGCTTCTTAGACTAATGAATGCAGGAGCTTAGTTCTAGTTTTTATATTTTCAGGTCAGTAGAAGTCTTCTAATGATTACTCTTTAAATTTTTAAGTGATGATAAGAAGGGTGAAGCCCAGCCTGCTGTGACTTAAACTGAGATATTGCAAATTCTCTCTTTGATTAGGAAGAAATGATAACACAAAGCAAGCCAATCGAAGATGGCATGGACAGCTAGATTAGAGAGAAAATCCTATTAACAGCGAAACTTTGCAACAAAGAGTTAGTAATTTATGAGATCAAAGCCTGATAAAATCACATACTATGCACAAACAATTGCACGGAAAAAATATAACCTTCTCAAGTTTGTCTTGCGCAACCAGCCTTCTTAATCTTGAACTCAACAGCCTCCTAAAATTTTGTGGGACCTCCTGTCTTTTCTGGTAGCATAATTAAAAAAACACATACCTGCTTAAAACTCAAGTTTCATAACAAGAAATAAAAAAGATCTAATCAAGGAACACAGAATATCAAGCTGAGATTAATAAAGGTGATGCACAACTCCTGAAACAACAGCCACCTCTTGACAATTTTATATTGATGGCTAATACAAGAACAACAGAACATATCCCTCTTTCTTTTGGAAAATATTTGCAGATTGAATTTGCAAAAAGGTCGCCTTGGAAAGCAATTCCAGTCTACTTCTCAAAAATTAAGTGCCAACAAAATAATACACCAAAAAATATGAACAGAGGCAAGAATTTTGATGCCTTACTGTCATCTTTCTCACTTGGCTTCTGACTTGCAAGGAATAAGATGAACAAAGGAGAAATATTTATCGTCATTCTTGGCATATTCAACACTGATGCATATCTAAAAAATTCTTACTCTTGAGAGGAAAAAGGAAAATTAACACACTTCTGTTATAATGCAGAGAGCTGCTGTCAGACCTCGATATAGTTGAAAATTGCAGCGGTGTCTGATCCATTGGGGTCTTTCAATGTTGAAAGCGCTTCAAATATCATTGCATTGTACCTAATAACTGACAAGTCAGTCAACGAAATAGGCAGAAATTTACCATATATAACTACATATATCGTCAAGAAGCTGCGGACTATTGGACAAATTTATTTGGACAGTGTTACAACGATCTGTGCTAAAACAGATACTCCACACTACCGAGTGGAGGGTGCAGACGTAATACAAATGACATTATACAACACCTCAATCTCTGACTCCAGTCTACCTTAATTTTTCGTTAATCCTGCTTCTAATGCTGGCATGCGACCTTCCAAACAGGATAAAGGAATGATCGCCATGTGTCTGTGATTTACCTTTAGTGACGGTGTTGATAATAACACCCTCCTCCTTCCACATCTCTTCTTACTCAAAAATTTGTACAGAGTGGTACTGACCCATCTTTAGAAAGAACACTTTAAGAGCTAAACATACGTCTAATTCAAATGACGACACGCCACCTCTGCCAAAATATTTTTTCCCAATGTGAAGATAAAACTATTAACTCAAATCCGAAAAACAATAATTATGACAGTGTCAGACACTCTTGCCCATTGCACTTTCTCCACACTGAATGAAGACACTGGTTTAGCGGAGACACCTGCATGATTTTCAAGAAAATAAATATAAGAAGATAGCGTAACCCATACCTGGGTGTATTCTTTCCATCATCCGCGATTCTTTGAGCACCGTCAGTAGCTGGTTCTGCAGTTGCTTCATCTGAAACGGGAACATTAGGAGCATTTGGCAAACTGGGCAAGGTAGAAGGAGCATCTGAGCTTGCTTTAGCTTTTGCCCGTGATTTATCCCTTTGACCTTGGCCACTGGCACCACCAATCATATTCCGCCATTTATCCTGTGCAGTAGAAAAGTTTTCAGTAAGGCGTGTTAAATTTTAGTATGTGCCAAACACCTTCAAGAAGAAGAAATATCTTTTTAATACTCTCAGGTAACTCAGGGAAGACTGCACAGAAGTAAAGGCATCAGAAGAAACAAACTTTCATTATCTTCAAAAAATTATCGCTTTCCTTTTAGACAAGCAACTTTGTTTCAAATGCGTACACCTTTCACATCCATTAGAGTGAAAAAATGTCTGGAAGTAACTGGTTAAGCAATTTTAGGCAGGGAAAATAGAGTAATTTTCTTCAAGCTGGTATTTATGATAGTTTGATTTGTGCATTTATTGTGACATCTTCCATCGATTTTACAGAGCAATTTGATAGTTCATGACCTAACTTCTGCCGCTTCTTGGAAAACCAATCAAGACTAGCATGAAGGAGATAATTCAAAACAGAAGTTCTTACGGGCATTACATTACAGGTAGGAAAAACCCTTTAAGCTTGTTTATTTGAGAAGACACCTCATATGCTGATTCCTAGAGCACTGCAATATCCCACCCTTTCGCTAACTGGCTCTACATGCGTCTAAGGCCATCTCTACAACACTAAATTAAGTTAAAGGCAAGGCCACCCAGCACCGGATAAGTACAGTCGTAAGCACCATAAAAATAACATAACATGAGCTGCATCAAACAACGTCCAGCACTGGCAATTAACAATCAAATGAAAACCGAAACAGCTTCGAAGGTATAAATTCTAAGTAACCGGGCAGCATTCCTTCGGGGAAGGGTGGGGAAAAGACATCCTAAGCGCAAAGACACGCCGGCGTCAAAACAACAGCGTGATCTACGCAAATCGAGATGTCATCACGGGCATCTTTTACAACTCCTCTGAAACCGGCGCGACAGAGAGATGTGCCGGCGTCTCGATGAGCGAACGAAGCGCGCCCACTTCAGTCGCCTTAAGAAGCGATCGAGCCCATATGGACATTTTCCCGAACACCTCGAGCGCGCTCCCCACTGAAACACGTGCTCCCGTTTCGCTTCTCGTGACCGGGAGCGCGCGGCGAGAACGACGACAGCGGCTCGCCATCCCTTCGAGCTCGCCGCTCGATGGAATCGCAACGGGAATTGGCGAGAGAGAGAGAGAGAGAGAGAGAGAGAACGGAGGGGCGGGGGGGAGAGACCTTGAGATCGATGTTGGAGCGGGAGAAGAGGAACTTGTTGAACTCGGGATCGCGCTGGATGTCCTTCCACTTGCCGGTGCCGTGCTTCGCGACGCCGGCGCGCAGCGCCTCCTCCTCCTCTTGGGTCCACTTCTGCTTCGGATTACCCATCTCTCTCGCCGGGCGCTGGTGCGGGAGCAGCGGCGAAGAGCGAGTGCGCGTGTGCCGCCGTCGAGGCGATGAAGAAGACTTGCCTGATGTGCTGGCCCTGCGGGGAGCACGTCGGCTCGGTTGGTAAATTTCTTGGGCTTGGTCTTGGGCTTGGGCCTGGGCCTGATCTTGGGCTTGGGCTTAAGCCGTATCAACTCTGGGTGAGTGCCCCTGGGCACCATGGATTTGCTCGACCCGTAACTTGTTCTTAAGGCAATATTACGTTACAAGGTCAATACCACAAAAGAAAAACTCCAACTATATTCACTGTCTGTAACACAAATTCCTCAATTCTTTTTTTATTTTACTAAAAACCCTAAAATTTCCCATTGCGAAACATATATCCCAAATCTTTTGTGTTGTTAAAAATTTCAAATTTATACTAATATGATAATTATATCCCGGATTCAACTGAAATAAATGGTACTTATATGACACATGTATAAATTTGAGTTTTACCACAACTGTACTCACTGTCTATAACACAAATAATTCGATTTTTTTTTGTTTTATTAAAAATCATAAAGTTGCCCATTGTGAAACATATAATCTTGATTTTTTTTTTGTCATTAAAAACTTCAAATTTATATTAGTATGATAAGTATACCGTGGATAGAACTTAAATAAATGGTACATATGTGACGCATGTATAAGTTTGATTTTTTTCGTGGTATTTATATCACAGTATGAGTTTAGGGTTTTTAGTGACGATTTTTTTTTGTTGGGATATTTGTGTTATTGTGGGTATAGTTTGATAAATGTAACAACTGTTCCGATAATTATGGCAGACAAATTGTTTTGGGCCAAACTTTGCAATGAAGCTTTTATCGTTTTTGGCGCAAGCGTTGCATGGAAGATAAACAGTAAAATATCGAGAGACAGCTCGATCTCTAGAACAAGCATTCTCAAAATATTATTCTAATGTAACGTAGGAGTATAGGTTCATCGCACCGCTATGAACCCAGCCGTCAATTCTTTTTTTACTAGCAAATGTTGCATAAACTCACTCGATTAGATCAAGTCAATTGCGTTACGACACAAGTTACATAATTTGAGAAATATATTCCTAAAAAAATAAAAATTTCATTTCTATCGTCCAGAGATATTAGTTAGTGGAAAATGTTTGCATCGTTGTAACAGTCCGTGTTTGAACATTTTCTATTGATGACAAAGGTATTTTTCATTAACCCATCTTCTTCAACGATGCAAAGATTGTTGTTAAGTTAGGAAGATAATACAATTTCTACACAATCGATGATTTGTATAAAGTACTAATAAGAATATAATTGTAGAAAGTTGAAACTCTACTCGAAATTTATCTCCTTCACAAAATTCACCAAAAGGCATAGACGCTAGAGTGCGAATGAATCAAAACAGGGAAATTGGCAAAAATGATTTACAAATTTTGGCCCAATATTCAATATCGTCCACAAATTTTAAATTTCTTAATATTTACCAAAAGCTCATGACCACATTAAACAAATTGTCGCTGGGCTACACTTAAGTCCTTCAGCAACACACATCAACAGTACAAGATACTCAAGCCTTTTTTTATTTCGCAAATCAAGTTCATGAATTAGTTCGTATAACCTGTCTTAGTCCTGTGTAATAAGCTACTGTATCGAGATGAGATCTTAGCTTGAGAACCACACATCAATAGTATAAGATAGTCAAGCATTTTTTTATTTCACAAATCAAGTTCATGAATAACCTGTCATAGTCCCGTGTAATTAGTTACTGTATTGAGATGAGATCTTAGCTTGAGAAGCATACATCAATAGTACAAGATACTCAAGCCTTTTTTTTTTTATTTCACAAATCAGGTTCATGAATAACTTGTCTTAGTCCCGAGTAATTAGTTACTGTATTGAGATGAGATCTTAGCTTGAGAAGCATTCATCAATAGTATAAGATCCTCAAGCCTTTTTATTTTTATTTTTATTTCACAATGAATTAGTCAGCGCAACCTGTCTTAATCCCGTGTAATAAGTCAACGTATCGAGATGAGATCTAGCTTACGCCCGCATGCATCAATGAGAATTCTGAAAAACTCAACCTGGTTCCGCGGTTGGGATCGGAAGCCGTTGTACCGACCTTCCCAAACAATCCTTGTATATAAAGAGAGAGCTCATTCTCCATGTTCCCTCAAAAAGTCACAGCTCACCAGACCCATCAAATAAAAGGTGAAGTTCATAGCTACCGCCATGGACAACGAAGACAAGAAGCTTCACGTAGCGATGTTCCCATGGCTCGCTTACGGCCACCTCATGCCCTTCCTCGAGGTCGCCACTTTCTTAGCTCAAAAGGGTCATCGCGTCTCCTTCATCTCCACCCGGAAAAACCTCCAAAAGTTCCCTGCGGACCTCCCTCCCTCCATGACCCTCGTCGAGCTTCCCTTGCCCCGCGTCCATGGCCTCCCTGATTCAGCCGAGTCGACCTCCGAGTTGCCACATAACATGGTCCCTTACCTTAAGAAGGCATACGACATGCTCGAGCCAGCTGTCGCCGAGTTTCTTGCGAACTCGGACGTTGACTGGGTGATCCAAGACTTCGTGTCTTTCTGGTTACCCCAAAAGGCGAGACGAGTCGGGGTTAAATCGGCGTTCTTCTGCATATTCAACGCCACAGCCCTTGTCTTCGCCGGTCCACCATCTCTTCTCATTGACAGTCAGGCCCGGGTCAAGACGGCGGAGGACTTGACGGTCGTTCCCGAGTGGGTTACTTACCCCACCAAAGTCGCGTACAGGCTTCACGAGGTGATTAACGAAGAGGATATCGTGGACAGCGACTCTAACACGTCCGTTTTGGAAAGGTTAGGCAAGTCAATACTGGGTTGTGATATCGTGGCCGTGAGGGCCTGTAGCGAGTTCGAGGCTGAGCCGTTGAGTTTACTCAAGAAGCTATACGCGAGCCCCGTGGTTCCGATGGGGCTTTTGCCGCCCCAGAATAAAAGACGCCACGAAGGAGATGGGAGATGGAGCGAGCTAAAGCAATGGTTGGATGGTAGGAAGAGAAGTCCGTGTTCTATGTCGCCCTCGGCACCGAGGTGGCTTTGAGTCAAGAGTCCATGCACGAGTTGGCATGTGGGATTGAAAAGTCAGGTTTGCCCTTCGTCTGGGTGGTAGGCCGAAAGGCCGGGTGGGGCAGTATCTCTGCTGGGTTCGAAAGCCGGGTGTCGGGTCGAGGCTTCATCTGGGTGGGCTGGGCTCCTCAGCTCGACATCCTGGCCCACCCGTCAGTCGGCGGGTTCTTGACTCATTGCGGGTGGAGCTCGATCATAGAGGCCCTCGGGCATGGCCGGGCGCTGATCCTGTTTTCCGGGGGCTTCTCGGACCAAGGGCTGATGGCAAGGTTGATGGACGAGAGGCGGGTCGGGTTGGAGGTGCTGAGAGATAGCCGAGACGGGTCATTCACAAGCGACTCGGTAGCGGAGACGATAAGGCGGGTCATGGTGGAGCCGGAGGGAAAGGAGGTGAGGGCGAACGCGTGGGCCATGCGGGAGATATTCGGCAACGTGGAGTTGGGACGCAAGTATCTCGAGGGGTTCGCTCGAGCACTTGAAGAGGGCAGAGCCTCAAGTCGATGATCATGTCGACGTAGAATTTGACGCGTGATTGCACTTCAACTATTATTCTAATTCGGGCGTAAATGTAGCTGCTGTTCCGATCATTATGGCAGTCTTGGCAGGCCAGTTGATCAATATGGGCGACACTTCGCAGTGAATCTTTTATCGTTTTCGGTGTAAGTCGATGTCTAGACCTGGTAATCCCGAATTATTATTCTAATGAAAAGTAGGAGAGTGACTTTATTCCACAACTATGAACCTGACCATCAATTTGTTTTTTCTTTTTCGCTAGCAAATGTCGTGCAGGCTCATTCGATAAGATTATGTGGATTGAGTTACGTGATAAGTTATGTGATTTGAAAAAGAAAAAACTGTTCCTATTATGCATAAATATCTGTCAATAGAAAATGTTTACATCATCATGGTAGTCCATGCCTGAACATTTTATATCCATGATGGAACATCTTTTGCCGATCCATTTTCTTAAAAAATATTTTTTGAATCATTAATTCTTCGCGAATCAAATCTTTGAGATGCATATTGATTCTTCGTGAATAAAACACGGGGTTCTATACAATTTTTGCACTATCGATGATTTGAATGAATTGCTGATAAAAATGATATTGAAGAAACCCTACTCAAAATTTATTTTCTTCTTTGCAAAATTCACCAAAAGCATGGACGTGGGAGTGCATAAATCAAAAAAGGGAAAAATGCTAAAATTGAGTTATAAATTTTGATCCAATGTCTGATATTATCCTTGACATTTAAATTTGTTTAAGATTGAACATTTACCAAGAGTTCAAGATCACATTGAACAAATTACATGTTCAGTTTAAAGTTCATGAATCATATTGAAAAAATTAAAATTTCTAGGATAATATTATCTATCAAATCAAAATTTAAAAATTATTTGTGTAATTATCCCAAAATTTATTAGATGCCGGTCCATGTAAGCCCACATCACCTATGGTAGGCGGCTAAGAGCAATTGACACTTTCGAGAGCCTTTATGTTGTGTTGATATTCCAACACGTGTTTGACACTATTTAACATTTAGTCAATATGTGTCAAAAAGTCCAACACTTAGTTAACACTCCCAACACTCTCTGACATGTGAGTTAGAAATTCCAATATGCAAGTCTAGAATTTCGGCAAATGATTCCGACATGCTCGAGGTCAATTTTAAAAATTTTCAATAAAGAAAACTATAAATATGTAAGAAAATAAGAAATAAGAAATAAAAAATAATAAACAAGGAAAAAGAAAAATCTAGTTTTCTTTTTTTTTCGATTCTCACTTCCCATGACACATAATTCACTCTGTAAGTTTATTTTTTGTCTTCTCTCTCGACAAGCTCTGACATGCAAGTTTAGAATGTAGATTACTTATTTTTTTCCTCCAAATTTTATGAATTATTGGAGTGGAGTTGAATTTATCAAATTGAAACAATGAATGATATTAATAAATGATGGATTAATATTTTTAATGTAAATTCATTCTAGGCTATTATTTATTTATTTATTTATGAATTTGAATCAAATTAATTTGATTAAAATAATTATAAATATTAATTTTAATATATTAACGTGTTTCAAAGTATCAAAATTATCTATTTTTTAAGAAAAGACGTGTTGATATATCATATAATGTTGTGTCTGTTTTGTGTGTAGTGTGATGATGCTACTTAGGCTAGCATGAATTTCCACTCATCCAATCTTGGGAATCATGATATGATCTTGCTATAAATGGGATTTCCAAGGATTTTGTTTCTCTTTACAAGTTGCATAGCTTCTCTTGTCCAAGTTGACTTTTTTTCCTTTTTAAGCCAACATGTCGGTTGTGAAAAAGTAAATGTTTTATAACAAGTTTTGGCAAAATTTATGAATTTTGCAAAATAAATGTTTTATAAGTTTTAAAATTTATCATGAAAGTATAATTTCAAAGTTTTTTAAATAGTACAATCAAATCAAAAAATTTGTTAAATTTTTACAATTAACTCCTAAAACTTGTCAAGTTGATGCAATAGATCCTAAATTTTAATATTTTTTGTTTGACGAGTTGGATAGAGTTAATGAAATGATTTGATTGCATAAATTGACAAGATTTAATACTTGATCACATTATTGGAAAATTTTAGAACTCAATTACATTTTAGTAACAACCTTTATAAATTCCAATATACTTATCCCAGTTTTTACATATGTATACAAGTCTCAACAATAGTCTCTCCATCCACAAAATGACATATGGTTTCATTCATAGCGTGATGGTCTTGATCCCCAAAATTCATCCAAGTAAATTAAGTTGTGATGCAAATGTAGGAATTTGGAATAAAACACTTAATTAACCTCTTCAAAGTTCAAATGAATATCTAACACCATAAACTAATATCATGAGGAAAATATATTTATAAGAATGTTGATTTAACATATGATAGGAAATATCACCGTAACTTAGTGAGATCATTGCCAATTGTATTAAAAATTAGGAAAAAAAGTGACAAAAAACCTTAAAATTTGCATAGAGCAACACATTTACTATAAACTATTTTTTGTAACACAAAAAACCTATACTTTGCTCACTGTGACATATTTATCCCAAACTCTTTTTTTCTGTGATACCAAAAACCCAAAAATTTTTACTTGTGAACACATTTATCCCAAATATTTTTTTGTGACATTGTTTTGACCTTCTTGAAGGTGAATTATACAAAAGAAAGCTAATGGATTACTAAGCCGGAAGACTTAGCGCGGGCTCTTCCATGTCCTACCAATTGCAACTTGACACTAAAATTTTATCTATTTAAATATCAATTTTACTTAATTTGGAGCTGCCACTAATCAATTAAGGATCTATTAGAAACCTAAGTAAAGTATGGAAAAACTAAAGATTTTGTGATAGGTTTAATTGAATATGGTTACACTAGATTAATGTAATGCCCTTTCGCTACATTTTCATTTTAGTTTCCAAAATATTTTGAAAACAATCTTGATTTTTAACCTAAACCACTAACATGCAAATGGTGATTATGAGGATGCACAATCAATAAAATAACATTCAATAAACCCAAGTGATAAATTGTAAAAAAAATTATGACTAACCTTAAGCAGAACAAACTACAACTTTATTAAGGTTTATTTTCTTATAAAAAAAACACAAAATGTTAATTACAAAAGCACGCTTTAAACATGGTTTCTAAATGATATGACACATAATTTTTTTTATTTTTTAAAATGTTAATTATGTGCAGCCTTAACCTAAATTTAATATGCAAGATTTTTATTCTAATAACATGTGAGTTGTAGTTCATATGACATAATTTGAACCATCATAACGTATGCAATCTAATGTACATGATCTAAATATGCATGTGCTACATGACATGGAATGAATGACGTGATACTTCTATATGCATGCATGTTCTTTTAATGATTTTTATTTTTTTAAATTTTTTTGTCACTTTTTTTTAGAATAAGAAGTTACTCCATATTTATTATGTTATTATCTAAACTAAGGAATTACTAAATCTATCTTAACCATGAAATTTCCTGCATTCCTTTATCATCCTAAGAAGGCAATTCTAACATGAAATGCAATTTGACATATTATGTAATGCATTTTTTATAAGAAAATTTAGTAAAATTTAACACAAGAAATGTAATTAGCCACATAAAAGATAATTCACCCTGACTCAATACAGAAAATCACAATAATAAAAATCTAATCTGACATCTCTCGGCTTAGTATTTCTAATCATCGTGATCCTTGACACGACAATCTTCTTAATCAGATAATGTCTAACAAAATCCCCAATCGCGATTAGAAATAAATAATTGTAAACTAAGTAAAAAAATAACTAAATTAAATTCGGTTAGAGAGATTACCTAACTCGGAAAAATTATCTCTGAGAATTGGACCAGCAAGGAATGATGCCAAGCTCACGCTGCTGAATTCACAATTGACGTGAGAATTCTGCTGAGAATACAAGACAGCAAGGTGGACCTTCTCAAACACCAAGTAACCTGCACAAGAAAAATGGTTCCAATAGTACACACTTGGAAGACGTATGTGTGTAAATGTCAATGGAATTATCGTAAATGAAGAGCTGCAATGTGGCTGGATGTGCAGGGGATGTCGAAAGACTACACTAGAAATGTTGCAACGAGTAAAGTACATTGGAGGAACGTCGGGACTGAGCTAGAACTCGCCGGTTTAACTGGTGCGAAGTCGTCGTGGACTGGTATGGCTGGTCGGCTCGGCAAGCGTGGCAAAACGCAATGCTGAGGCAAACTGAGAACCTAGAACCATCTGGGCATGATCAAGATCTCGCTTGGATGGCTTGAGGATGTTGCACAGCATTGGTCAGGGCTATCGAGGAAGATGATGTTCATGTCGGTGTGAGCTTCGAGAACGCATGGCGCGGCAATTGGAAGCGCAAGAATAAATTCGGTCACGATGATTGGAGGCACGATTGGTGTGTCAAACGGGAATGTAAGAACGCTGGGAAACTCGTTGGCGTGGCCAAAAAGGGTCTTCACCAGAATCGGGCCATGTTGAACAGAGAACAGTAGCTCGCCGGAGTTACGAGTTGTGCTAGGAAATTGGTGGCCGCAAAGGGAGGTTGCAACATGCTAGGGGTGTCGTTGCTTTTGGCTGCAAATCTCTCTCTCTCTCTCTCTCTCTCTCTCACTCTCTCTCTCTCGCCTTCTCTCATTCCCCTTAAACGAAGCCTCACGAGCACTTTCGCAAATTTCTCCTCACATTTTTTTTCCCCTTCCACAAAGCTCTCCTCTCTATTTACAGATAAAAGAGTTTGTTTTGCAAGTGAAGATTTTTCAAGATAATTGCATATATTCACTCAACCATTTATGATCATCTTCCGAAAGGAGGGGATATGCTCAACAAGAAAATGGTTCCATTATTCAAAATTTAAAATCTTTCAAAATCTTCCTCCACAACGAAATTATTTTATTTTCAATATTTTTTTTTAATTTTCTCTTTTCTCTTTTCTATTTTTAGAACAATTTTTTTAAGAACAAATTTAAATTGGATAAGTTTAGTCCTAAATATTATTGTTACATAAACGCAATGTTATGAAATGCTTAATGTAATTTTGACATTTTTATATGACGAACAAGTAAGTAAAATAGCCAAAATTTCAAGTATCAACAGACACTAAGGGTGCGTTTGTTTGCGTTTTCGTTTAAAAATTGTTCCAGGAAATAGAAATAGAAAAAATATTTCTGTTCCAAGGAACAATTTTTGAACAAAAAACGCGTTTGGTAAACTTGTTTCGGAAATAAAAAATAAACGGAAACACGTTCAGTAAATTTGTATAATTTTTTTATTTCTTTTATTTTTTCTATTTTATTTCTTATTATTTCTTTTTCCTTTTTTTTTTTTTCTTCTTTTGGTCGGTCGCCGGCCTCGGCCATGGCCGGCGACCGGCCGATGAGGGCCGGCGGCCTCACCCAGCCACGGTGAGGCTCGCCGGCCCCCGGTGAGGCCGAGCTCGCCTAGCGGCCAGCGAGGCTCAGCCTCGCCGGGCTAGGCGAGCTTAATCTCGCCTAGATCCGGCGGCCGGCGAGGCCGACCCTGGCCCAGGTACGGCGAGCCTCGCCGTGGCCGGGCGAGGCCGCCGGCCATGGTCGAGGTCGGCGACCGGCGAAAGAAAAAAGAAAGAAAAAAGAAGAAGAAAAGAAGAAGAAAATAAAAAAAAAAAGTGTTTCTAAGTTTTGTTTCTGAAATAAGAAACAACTTTTTGTTGTTTCTTATTTCTGTTCTTTTTTTGTTCCTAGGAACCAAAAAACAGAAAAAAGTGTTCAAAAACAGAAAAAAGAAATACAAAGAAATAGGCCCTAAAAGTCCCAAACCTTTTTTTTTTGTGACACCAAATTTTTTAGATAAATATGTCATACAGTTACAAATTTGGGGTTTTTGATATCACCAAAAAAGTTTGGAGTTTTATGTGTGACAAAAAACATTTTTGGGGATAAATATGTCACATTGTACTAGTTTGGGTTAAATGTGTTGCATGAGTACAAGTTTGGGGTTTTTTGTGTAACAAAAAAAATTGGGGTAAATGTATTATAGTGGAAAAAATTTAGGATTTTTGGTGGCTTTTACTCTTGAAAATTTAAGTTATTAGATAAATACGTGGTTCAATGATTAAGCATTTAACGAACTACATACATTGAATGTACCACTAAAAAAAGAAAAGTATTGAAATTTCAATCGTGACTTTAGTTTTGATCTTTAATTTCTTAGGTTCAAGATTAAGTTGATCATTGAACTTTGTCTTTGGTGCACTGTTAATTAGGATGTATAAGATTTTCATTCTACATCGTAATGGTGTGAAGTGCGAATTGCAAGATTCTTAACAGCTGATGATGATTAAGAAATGAATGCACTTAAGAAGTTTTATATACATGATCCTACAATTGTCTATCATTTCATCATTAAATTGCAGATGAATTCACATCCAATACTCAAGTTATCATAAAATGTTGATCAGGCAAAAAATGAACCCTTACAATTGAAAACCCTTAGTATGCAAAAGCAAGCACCGTTTTCTTGGGCCTTATTGTTCCTAATTGGCCAGGCATTTGTCAAGCCCAAATCACAAGCCCGTTTCGTAATTCTTGGCCCATTTTCCCACAGCAACTTCTTCACTACAAAGGTCAAAATTGGTCTTTCACTATCCTCCCTCTCCCACTCTCTGTCCACAACAAAACGAGTGCGCCCATTGGTGCGAAATGAGCACTGCCGGTGGCGACAATGGCGGTGGCGGTGGCTGTGAAAGGCAACGTAGGCGGCTTCGGTGGAGGATGAGGAAGCCGAACCCACCGGATAGTCCACATGTTACTATTAAAATAGAATTGGCAACCAGATAAATAAATGGTGCAGCAAATTTAAAAGGAATTTTGATAGAAAATTCCTCCTCAGAGTACGAAACTCTATGCGATAATAGGCTCTAATGGTTATTATCTCAATTTACAATAGATATTCTTCTATACTCCGCATTGAATATTAAATAGAACACGAATAATGTTATGTGTATAATCTAGTAAAGAAAATAAAGAAAGTTATGTAACGGGAATATTCTTGTTTTGATAATATTGGTATTACTTTCTAAATACGTTTGGAGTAACAATTTATGAATAAAAGAAAACCATCATATAACCTTCATAAAATAATGAAGAATTTATAAAGAAATAATTCCAAATGTTATAAAACTATTAGAGAGCTGTTATATATTAATGGCAGACGGAAACCGTTATAAAAATTGATGATGGTAGCAAATCGTTATAATAATTTATTGAAATATCCAAGAGGGGATCATCGAGACGGGACGAACGCGTGGGTCACGGCGGACGCAAAGGGAGAGACGTCGACGGCGGATGCGTTGGCGTAGAATTTATGAGAGCTACTGTAGTCTGTAGTTGTGGAACGTCGGCGGCAATGCATCGTGCATTGGGGCCAAATATTCGAACACAGGAAGAAGATCCTGTAGAGAAAGGTTCAATCGTGGCCCACGTAATTACTCGGCTCCATCGAAATTGGTCCGTTCATCTTGGGGAAGTTGTCATAGAACGGGCCCCACTTTCTCCAAGCGGTACGTGCTCCTTTATTTCGGCTTGGTAATTAGGTAGGATAGTCAAAAGCTGTCCGGATCATCTGCGGTGTGAGTGACTTTATTAGATCAAGTAAATTAAATTTTCCAAGGTTCATGAGATTCACTTCAAGTTCAAGCCTATTCGATAATTATTCTATTTATGAGAATGATTTTTACTAAAAAATAGTTAGTTAATCCTGTTTATTGAACAAGTTTCTAAATATTCGAAAGCGTTTAATAATTACATAAATGATTTATTGCCAAAATAGAAATATCTTTAGCACAATCCTCAAATTTTTTTATAACTTCGAATTTCTAATTTTTTTAATAATGTTGTTACATTTTTTCTTGTGTTTCTTTTCTTTTTCCCTCATCCTCCTCCTCTTCTTTTTCTTCCTCCAAATGATCACCAACCAAACGAGAGCCCTCTACCTCGCTGGCCTCTATGCAATCGTCGGCCAAACGAGAGCCCCCTACCTTGTTGGCCTTGGGGGAGCTTAGCCATGACGTCGTGGCCTCGCCATCACTGGCTAGTGGAAGAATAAGAAAAAATAAATAAAAGAAAAAGAGAAAATTGCTTAGTTCTTGAGTTGTTCCTAAAAATAAAGAATCAATTTTCTTTTCGAATAAAGCTAGCGAAAATCCAAAATTTTGTCTTTTATAACACATTTATTCTAAACTTTTTTTTTTTTACATTAAAAAATCTAAACTTTGCATGTGTGACGCATTTACCCCAAATTTTAATTTGTGATACGAAAAACTCCAAAATTGTATTCATATGACACATTTATCTCAAATTAAATTAAATTAAATTAACAAATTAATTTTTTTAAAAAGAAGGAAATCTTAGGAGGGAGGGGCTCTTTTGCCTGTGGTTGCTGCCCTATCATCGATGGTGGGGCGAGTGGAGTGGTGATGATGGCCAATTGGGTTGCCGCCTCTTAGGTGAGTGTTGGGAATAACGAATCCCCGAAAACTGGATTCGACACTAAATCGAACCCCTAAATCAATGCGGAAGACGAAGCCCGGGAAAAAACACGCATCACCGATCGTAAAGCACACCACGGATTCGAGCGTACCTTGTTAGCCACAGATTAAACACCAACGCTGAAGAAGAGGAAGAAATTCTGGCCCCGTTCGATCCGATGACGACTTGAAGGGGAGAAAACAGTGCCTTGAACTTACTGTTCCTTTTTGGAAGAAGAGAGAACGCGCGGGAGAAGACGTACGTTGAATTGCCAAAACTATCTTCTCTCTCTCTCTCCTCCCTTTTATACCTCTCCCCTTCCACGGGCCCTTTTTCCCGTGGGCCGGGCCCTTTTGGGCCCAACTTGAGCGGATGGGCCTTGAGCCCATCTTATAAATCCATCAGTGAGGGGCAAAGACCCTCGCTGACTAAAGGCAAGGGCCCACTAGCCTTCTGCTTTCGGACCCTTCCCAAGTATATCTACCCCAAGTAGAAGAGGGCGGCAATCCTCTACCAGATCTAGATGAGGGTCGTCGGCTCACACACAAGCGCTAGCGGCCCTCACCCGACGCCCCTGGACCCTCTGCTTTTTGACCCTTCCTGATGATATTAGCTTCAACAGTGATCACAGAGTCGTGGGGGCCGCCGATGGTCCTTCCTCCTCAGATGATACGGTGGAGGATTTACTGTCCATGGATGAGTTCAATTCGTCCTCCGCGACTTCGCCGTTTCAGATGGGAGAGCCTTCTGTTGCTCATCTGGCCAAACAATCGAGCAATCCTATGGAAGGTTCAATCATAGCCCCACCTAAATGCTCGGTATATGGGCCCACATAATTACTCGGCTCCAACGAAATCGGGCCGTTCATCTTGGGCAGTTGTCATAGAACGGGCCCCACTTTCTCCAAGCTGTACGTGGTTCTTTATTTCGGCCTGGAATGTTAGGTAGGAGAGTCAAAAGCTGTCCGGATTATTTACAATGCAGAGCGAGTTTATTAGATCAAGTGAATTTAATTTTTCCGAAGTTCATGGGATTCTCGTCGAGTTCCACTAAAAATCACAAATTCTTATACAAACTCTAAGAATGATAAACTCCAAATTCACTCTACTTGACCCAGATATACTTTTTTTTTTACTGTTGTAAATCAGTTTATAATTGGATTATAGGGTGGACTGATATAAATTAAACTTCAATATTGAAAAAAAGATCACATTTGCTATATATTGAAAGGCTCATGCTATCTTCATTTCTGAAATGGATATAATACTCAATTTATTGATTCAACAAAAAAAAATTCCTCAACAAATATGTAACACTCAAATTTTATACTGATGACATTCCCTCCACAATTGGAAAGTAAAGTACCTAAATTTTTTCAGCTGATCATAATTTGTGATCTCGATGGTTCATCTCATGTGATATTTGTTTTGGTACATCAAAAAGTTTAACAGTATAAGAAGCAACATTTTTCCCATGAATCATCTAAGTCAATGCACATGAAGAGAAGATATGAAGTCCCAAAAATAATGATCAGCTAACTTGGCTGCGGACCCTTCTACTTTTGACTTTACTAATGAACCCTTACTAGTTAGTCAAAATCGGTCTTTCACTATTGTCTCTCTCCCTCTTTGTCCCCAGCAAAACGAGCGTGCCCATTGGTGCGAAATGAGTGCCATCGGTGGTGAAGACGGCGGTGATGGTGACAATGGCTGTGAAAGGCAATGTAGATGGCTTTGGTAGAGGATGAGAAAGTCGTCGGGCTATCCACACGTAACCTTTAAAATGGATTAGAAACCAGATAGATAGACGGTGGAGCGAATTTGAAAAGGAATCTTGATAGAAAATTCCTCTTCAAAGTACGAAATTCTATATGATAAACTCTAGCAGTTATCCTTTCATTATATAATAGATATTCTTCCATATTCCGCATACCATATTAGAAGGAACACGGACAATATTATGTGTATAACCCAATAAAAAAAGGAAGAAAGAAAGTTATCTAATTAGAATAGGAATATTCTTGTTTTGATAATATCAGCTTCGTTTTCTAAAAACGTTTTGAGTATAGACAAAAGAAAATCGTTATATAGCCGTTATAAAATAATATATAATTTATAAAGAAATAATTTAAAATGTTATAAAATCGTTAGAGAACTGTTATATATTAATGGGAGATGGAAATCATTCTAAAAATTGATGAAGGTTGAAAATCGTTACAATAATTATGGCTTTTAATATTTCAAAATTATCGAAAAATATGAACAGGGGATCGTCCAGGCGGGACCATCAGGCGGGTCACAGTGGACGCAGGCCTCGAGGGCGGACACGTTGGTGTAGAATATATGAGAGCTACCGGTTTCTTTACATCGGCTTGGATGTTTAGGTAGGAGAGTCAAAAGCTGTCCGAATCATTTACGGTGTAGAGTGGGTTTATTAGAACAAGTGAATTTAATTTTTCCGAAGCTCATGAGACTCGCGTCGAGTTCTTATAAAAATCACAAATTCTTATACAAACTCTAGGAATGACAAACTCTAAATTAACTCTGCTTGACCTAGATAGGTTTTTTTTTTTTTTTAATATTATGAATTAGTTTATAATTGGATTATAGAGTGGACTAATATAAATTAAAATTTGATATTGAAAAAAAGGTCATGTTTGCTCTATATTGAAAGGCTCATGCTATCTTCACTTCTGAAATAGATATAACACTCAATTTATTGAGTTGACGAAAAGAAAAAAGGATTCCTCAATAGATACATAACACTCAATTTATACTAATGACATTCCCTCCACAATTGGAAGGTAAAGTACCTCAATTTTTCCAGCTGATCATAATTTGTGTTCTCGATTGTTCATCTCATGTGATAATTGTTTTGGTACATCAAAAAGTTTAATGGTATAAGAAGTAAAATATCTCCCATGAATCATCTAAGTCGATACATGTGAAGAGAAGATAAGAAGTCCCAAAAATAATAATTAGTTAACTTGGCTGCGGACCCTTCTACTCTAGACTTTATTAATATTGCACAACTCACATATCGTTTTTAACTCAACTCCTCTCTCTCTCTCTCTCTCTTAAATACTTTACTTTCCATCAGTGGAGGGAATGTCATTAATATAAATTAAAAGCAATTAGTTGACGAATGGGCTCGGTTAATAATTTGAACAAGGCTCATTTTCACAACATGAGGTGAAACCCGAATTATAGAGAGAAAATCCAAGTACAAACTGTATGACACATCTAATTTTAGATGTCAACATGAATTGACTTGAATTAAAACATTTTTCACAATATTTAATTCAATTATTTGGTATGTACAATCACAGCCAAGATGTTACTTGTGAAGACGGATCGACATTAATTATGCACAAAACACGATCATAACACACCTAACACGGATCACGGGCCCTACGTACACACCTAACACGATCCTCCTCCTCCTCTTTGTTTGGCCTTTTGTTTTCCTCTGCATAACAAATTTGCAACCTGTACCTTTTTTGATAATTGTCCGCGGCCATCAACCTGCCGCCGGAACAAACGAAGGCAAACGTCAATTTAGGCTGTTTAGAGTTTGTGAAATCTGAATTGCATCTTTCTTAATCTCGTGTAACAAGTTATTCACATAAGAAATGATCGGACGATAGTCCTTAATTTAGCATGAGAATATCACTTTCTTCTAAACCATAAAAAACCATACGATAATGATCTGTTCAGATGCAATTTAGCTTATGCCAGCATTCGTCAGAATTTCAAAACAACACTAGATGGAATTGGCCAGTCGGGAAAGGTAGCTGCCGTTGAGGCGTGCCGGCCCTGCCAAATCTTTCTTGCGTTTATACGATATGAAGGGAGAGCTCATTCTCCACTGCATTCGACTTCACTCACAGGTCAAACAGCACCGCGCCCGTCCAACGCAAAAGTAGAGTTCACAGCCGCCGCCATGGACAACAAAGAGAAGAAGCTTCACGTAGCGATTTTCCCATGGCTCGCTTTCGGCCACATCTTGCCCTATCTCGAGGTCGCCACCTTCTTAGCTGAAAAGGGCCATCGTGTCTCCTTCATCTCCACCCCAAAAAACCTCCGGAAGCTCCCCACTGACCTCCCTCCCTCACTGACCCTCGTCGAGCTCCCCTTGCCTCGCGTTGATGGCCTCCCGGACTTGGCCGAGTCGACTGCCGAGCTGCCCATCAACAAGGTCCCATACCTTAAGAAGGCCTACGACATGCTCGAGCCAGCCATCACGGAGTTCCTTCAACGGTCGGGCGTGGACTGGATAATCCATGACTTCGCCGCGCATTGGTTGCCGCGAGTGGTAAGCCAAATCGGCATCAACTCGGCATTCTTTAACATAACCAGCGCTACTTCTCCCGCTTTCCTCGGACCGCCTTCCCTCTTGATCGAGGGCCCGGTCCCAAGGCCAGAGGACTTGACCGTCGTTCCCAAGTGGATCGATTACCCGTCCAAGGTCAGGTTCAAGCTCTACGAGATGCTCCAAAACCATGAAGGCATGTGTCACGGGCCAAGAGTTTCCTTGGCCTCGGAAACGACCCGCGGGCGCCTAGCGAGCGGAATTCGCCAGGCCAGCCCTTTCTTTAGCTGTTCCACGAATGATACGGTGAATGATTTTTCGTGCGAGATCCTACCACGCCCAGCTTCGCTCGGACGTTTGATCTATCGAGTAAGGCAGCAGTTTTCTTTAGGCACAACAACTGGTTTCGGCCTGCTATGGCCTCGTCAGGAGAGCGGCATCAGCTCCTGACCAGTTTGTGCACGGGAGGCCTACCCGTCTTCAGAGCTCCTAAGTGATATAATCCTTCTATCCTAGAACTCCTAGTACCAACCGTCTTGACGCCACTCCCACGGACCAGTTGTGTTCTACCCTTCTGCCTCATACTCTTCACCAGATAACCCCAAGCGTCACTCACAAGTGTCACGAGTACGGTGAGAAGAAATCGAACATAGAACAAGATCTGTATATGAAAGAGATTTTAACTCTTGAACAATCAATGAGAAATACCTCAGCTCAAACCTTTCATTCTTCTGAAGCTCAAGATCAAGCTTTACAAGACTTCACCATTCTCAGAAATACAGAGATGAAGAGAAAAGCTACAGACGATTCTAAGAGAAACAGAGTTTTACAAGACTGAAAGTAAGTTTTTCTTATCTCTATTCTCATTCTCTTATCCTTTTATACTAGTGCGGTAGTTCAAGTACTTCATTCTGATTTGTTACAACAGAATAACCAATATAGAAGTATGCGAGAGTTCTTCTAGGCAAAAAGTGCAGATCCTTTAATCTTGCTTGATCATCTTCTGTTTTCCAGATTCGAGATGCCATGGATCGCCAGCTCATCATTCACCTGGATCGCCAGCTCACAACCTTCTTCCGCTCCAGTTTCTTCAGCTCACGACTTTCCTCTGCTCTAGCTTCCTCTGTTCCAGCCTCCTCTGTCTCAGTTACTTCGTTAAGTTTGGTTCTTCTACTATTACTAGCTCCTGTGTTTAACTGCTCTTTTGATATCTGTTTAATCCTTCTAACATCCCCCTTCAAATTGGGAATGAGTAGAGCACAAATTCCCAATTTGGTTCTCATATAAGAATGCACACTACGTGTCAATGATTTGGTGAAAACATCAGCTAATTGGTAAGCACTTGGAATGTATCTGACTTGTAAAGATCCTGAAGATACTTTTTCTCGAACGAAGTGGAAATCTACTTCAATATGTTTGGTTCGAGCGTGTAAAATAGGATTCAAAGTGAGAGAGATGGCTGACTTATTATCACAATACAAATGAATAGGAGGTTTAAGGAAACAACCTATATCACGCAAGACAAAACTAACCCAAGTAAGATCGGCAGTGGCTGATGCAAGAGCACGGTATTCAACTTCAGTAGAAGATCTGCTTACTGTAGGTTGTTTCTTTGCTGCCCAGGATATAAGGTTAGATCCAAGATATAGACAAAAACCAGTTGTTGATCTTCTGGTTTTTGTACACCCTGCCCAATCTGCATCTGAGAAGCCATAGAGATTCATGGTACTGTGAGAGTGAAGGAATAAGCCAAGCTTGATAGTACCCTTGACATATCGCAAGACTCTTTTTAAACGGTTGAAGTCTGCAATTGTAGGTTGCTGCATTCTTTGGCAGAGTATATTAGTAGCATAAGCAATGTCTGGTCTGGTTAATGTGAGATATTGCAGACCTCCAACTAGACTTCGATATTCAGTAGGATTGGTCAAAGGTATAGTATCATTGATTAGAACAGGAGGTTTTAATGCAAGAGGAGTTGAAATTGGTTTGGAGTTAAGCATATGAGCTCGAGTGAGAAGGTCTAGAGCATACTTGGTTTGACATAAGAACAGGTAATCTGGAGTTCGTGTAGCTTCAATGCCGAGGAAATAGTGTAAGGATCCTAAATCCTTCATATGAAAATGAATACTCAGAGAATTAATAAGAGCAGAAATCATTTGAGGAGAGCTTCCAGTGAGAATTATATCATCTACATACAATAATAAGAGAATGGTTGCTGTCTCAGTATGCAGAAT
The DNA here is from genome assembly GCA_017140185.1 of Eucalyptus polyanthemos subsp. polyanthemos. NCBI lineage: Eukaryota > Viridiplantae > Streptophyta > Magnoliopsida > Myrtales > Myrtaceae > Eucalyptus > Eucalyptus polyanthemos. The sequence goes on along the minus strand of CM029459.1, from coordinate 11,059,959 downwards.
GAATAAGGAAGGATCAGTAGAGCTGCAGAAAAATCCATATTCGAGCAGGAAGCTGCTAAACCTATCAAACCAAGCTTGAGGAGCTTGTCGAAGTCCATAAAGAGATCTTCGAAGAAGATAGACATGGTGAGGCTTTTGTGATTCTTTAAATCCTGGAAGCTGCTCCATATATACTGTTTCACTTAAGGTTCCATGTAAGAAAGCATTTTTGACATCTAATTGATGAATTTTCCATTGTTTCATCATAGCTACTGATAGAATTATTCAGATTGTTGCATGCTTTACTACAGGGCTGACGGTTTCTGTGAAATCAAGACCTTCTTCTTGATGGAAGCCTTTAGCTACAAGCCTTGCTTTGAGTCTATCCAGGCTCCCATCAGATGCAAGTTTTGCCTTGAACACCCATCTGCATCCGATAACATTCATATGATCATTTCTAGGAACTAAATCCCAGGTTTGATTCTGATATAAGGCATCCATTTCTTCTTTCATTGCTTGATGCCATCCTTGGTCTGCTAATGCTGACTTTACTGATTTTGGTTCGATAGGAACCTGATACTCAACTAGACATGCATATTTGGGATTTGCTTTAATAATTCCAGATCGAAGTCTTGTTTGCATAGGATGAGTTGAAGAAGTACCTTGCATCTGTTCAGTTTCAGAACTGATTTGTATTTGTTCTGTATTAGCATTTGATGTTGAGATAGTCTCTTGACTTGTAGGTATTTGTTCCTCTATGATTGGAGATAACAGAGGCAATTCAGTAACTTCAGAGACATTATTAAGATCATTCTGCATCTCAGTATCAGATACCATCTGGATTTGTGTTTGTCTTGCAGGATTACTTGTACTGAGCTCATTGTCCTGCATTACTGAAGTTGTTTGAGTGGATCTGGTATGCTGCAAATGCTCCCTTGATATATTGTCTTGTGATTGATCCTGCTTAGTAGAACTGGAAATAGAAGATAGTACTCCTTTTATCCACTGTTTGTATAAATCAGACCCCTGCTGATATTCAGTATGTAGAGTATGAGAGAAGGGAAAAACTTTCTCATCAAATATGACATGTCTGCTGATGTAGACTCTTCCATTCGTAGGTAAGAGACATCTGTACCCTTTATGCTTCTCACTATATCCAAGAAAGATACATGTAAGTGATCTTGGATCAAATTTATGCTTTGTGTAGTGCCTGAGACATGGATAACATGCTGAACCAAAGACTCGAAGATAAGAATAGTCTGGTGTCTTATTGTAGAGCTTATAATGAGGTGAATGCATATGTATTTTTGTTGAGGGCAGAAGATTGATAATGTGAACTGCTGTTTTGAATGCATCGACCCAATATTTCAGTGGTACTGTAGCATGATACATCATTGCTAGACCCAATTCAATGACATGTCGATACTTTCTTTCTGAGACACCATTTTGCTCTGGTGTGTGAGGGCAAGAAATATTCTGCTTAATTCCACATTTTTGTAGATGAGTTTGGAATTTACTACTAGTAAACTCACCTCCTCCATCACTCTGAAAGATTTTGATCTTGTGGTTCAGCTGATTTTCTATAAGTCTTTGAAACATAATGAATATCTCATAGACTTCTGACTTGTGTCTCATTGGATATAACCAACTATACCGAGAAAAATCATCCACAAAAATGACATAATAGGAGAATTTCTGAACAGATTGAACTGGTGAAGGTCCCCATACATCACAATGTATTCTTTCTAATGGAATATTCGAGATATGTTCTGAGAGATGGAAAGATAAAGCTGAGCTTTTGGCGGTTTGACAGCTACTACATATATTCTGAGCTTTAGAACTAAAATGAATGAGTTGTTGTTTCTGTAGAGTCTTCACTGTTTTAAGACTGGTGTGAGCAAGTCTTTGATGCCAGATATCCTCTCCAACCTCTGGCTCAGTTTGTGTGAAGAAAACCTCTGCAACTTTAGGTTCCACCTGGTATAGTCCCTTGACTTTCCTTCCTAGCTTCACTGTTGTATGTTTGTGATTGTCCTTCACATATACCCCATTTTTATCAAAAATAAAAGAGCAGGGATAATCATCAGTTAGTTTTGATACGGATAGAAGGTTCTTTTTGATTTCAAGGACTATTAATACATCATTCAGAGGTAATTTGCTATTTTCTATGTTCAATATTCCATTACCAATGCATGAGATTGACAAATGAGATCCATCTCCTATCATGACAGTGTCAGTACCATTATATGTACTGTAGTTTTGAATCATACCAGGTTCTGAGGTAATGTGTGCTGTAGCCCCTGTATCTGGGTACCATTCCGAGCCATATGGTTCTTCAATGTGAACTGTTGACAATGCAGTTGGTATTTCCTCTGCCTGGTATGAGTTATCAAACCTGTACCAACATCTGAGTGCTGTATGGCCTGATTTCTTACAAATCTGACATTGCAGTAATCCATTACTCATAGGTTTTGTAATCTGTGTTTGTCTACCACCATTCGGACTTTGTGGTGAATAAGACCTAACACTTTGATATCTTTGTGCAGGATTGGAATATGGTCTGAACCCTTGTCCAAAGTTAGACCAATTATCCTTGTTAACCTGACCTTGCTGAGTTGAATTCAGGGTATTCATTTTGATCTGTTGATTCCTTCCTGCTTCTGTAACATTGTTTCCATATTCCCTTCGAGTGAATGACTGTCCTTTACCATAGTTAGCTTCTCCTCGAAAATTTTCTCTTTGATTTCTAGGATTAACTCTCTGCTGACTTGTTCCAATTCTTCTTTGCCCATAATAGGCCAAGTTGGTATTATACTCATTCTCTTTGAGTGAATATGTTTGTAATCGGGTTTCAAACCTTTCAAGTTGTGAAATTACCTCATCATATTCTGGCCGAGGCTTAAGACAATACATGGTTGTCCTGAAAGTTTCATATTCAGAATCTAGCCCTTCGAGTATGCCAAACATTCTTGTTATATCATCAACAGGCTTTCCAATTGCATTTAACTGATCACAGATGGTTTTGAACTCACGAAGGTATTCGCTTAGTAATCTGTTTCTTTTCTTGCAGACCTGAAGTTTTCCCCTCAACTCAAACTCCTTTGCAATAGATTTCTGTGTAAACTTATTTACAAGAGCCTGCCATACTTCGAGTGAGGTTTCTAAACCAATTATCAGACTTAGAATATTCTCTGATACTGCACCACTAATCCAGGATGATATGAGCTGGTCGGTTTTTATCCAATCCAGATGATCAGGATTCATTATTTCTCCTGTCACTGTCTGTATCATTTGTGTTGGAGGTAATGTTTCACCATTAATAAAGCCAATCAGATCTTGGCTTTTCAGAAATCGATTGAATTGAGCTTGCCACAACAGAAAATTCTCTTCATTCAACTTGATAGTAACGAAATTAGCTATATTCACATGGATAGGGAAAGGATACTTCTGCACTCTAGTTGCCATTCTTATATGGCCAAAAACTTTGAAGATTCGAAGAAACAATCCAGCAAACTTTGAAGATACACTATCTAAGAAAACACCAAAATCTTTATACTATCTTGCAGCAAGAACATATCAAATCTATTACTCCCAGGCATTTCAGCTCTGATACCATGAGAAGAAATCGAACATAGAACAAGATCTGTATATGAAAGAGATTTTAACTCTTGAACAATCAATGAGAAATACCTCAGCTCAAACCTTTCATTCTTCTGAAGCTCAAGATCAAGCTTTACAAGACTTCACCATTCTCAGAAATACAGAGATGAAGAGAAAAGCTACAGACGATTCTAAGAGAAACAGAGTTTTACAAGACTGAAAGTAAGTTTTTCTTATCTCTATTCTCATTCTCTTATCCTTTTATACTAGTGCAGGTAGTTCAAGTACTTCTGTTACAGATTTGTTACAACAGAATAACCAATATAGAAGTATGCGAGAGTTCTTCTAGCTGTGCAGATCCTTTAATCTTGCTTGATCATCTTCTGTTTTTCCAGATTCAGATGCCATGGATCGCCAACTCATCATTCACCTGGATCGCCAGCTCACAACCTTCTTCTGCTCCAGTTTCTTCAGCTCACGACTTTCCTCTGCTCTAGCTTCCTCTGTTCCAGCCTCCTCTGTCTTAGTTACTTCGTTAAGTTTGGTTCTTCTACTATTACTAGCTCCTGTGTTTAACTGCTCTTTTGATATCTGTTTAATCCTTCTAACATACGGGAGGATTCACGGACCGTGACATTCTCCCCCACTCAATTCGCAATGCCCTCGTTGTGATCTCTGCTCTGTCGCTTCCTTACGTAATTTAACCATTGATGAGCCACTTTTGGGAATTCACATCGAACGGTCACGCTCGCCCAACAAAGCAGGTTTTGCTCCATTGGTGGCCTCTTTTGATCTCAGCTGCTCGGCCCTTCAGTCACCTGCGCTTTTTGGCAAGTGTGGCATTTTTCGCCAACCGCATCTTTTGGCAGCACCCTTTCAGCCTAACCAGCATCTTGACCCCAGCAGACCAATGGAGGTTCTTTTCTTGTTGAAAACGCGGCAGTAGATCTCTTCTTCGTATTCACCGATTGATCCAGGAACGTTATCCCCATTCAGCAAGGGTTCGGTTCTTCTTGAACTCCCTATCGGCTCGGCGAGGAACTGACTCGTCCTAGTACCATTGCCATCCTAGGAACAGAGAGCGCGACTTCGTTCAAGCATCTTTTCGCCCCGGCCATTCGCTCTCCGCCGCACTAGGACCGGACTAGGCACTCATCAGTTCGACCCACTAGAGCGAGAAGCTCGATTCTCCGACTTGCTCAACTTGCTTACTGGAGAGATTCCGGCTCTGATACCACTTGTCACGGGCCGAGAGTTTCCTTGGCCTCGGAAACGACCCGCGGGTGCCTAGCGAGCGGAGTTCGCCAGGCCAGCCCTTTCTTTAGCTGTTCCACGAACGATACGGTGAATGATTCTTCGTGCGAGATCCTACCATGCCCAGCTTCGCTCGGATGTCTGATCTATCGAGTAAGGCAGCAGTTCTCTTTAGGCACAACAATTGGTTTCGGCCTGCCATGGCCTCGTCAGGAGAGCGGCATCAGCTCCCGACCAGTTTGTGCACGGGAGGCCTACCCCGTCTTCAGAGCTCCTAAGTGATATAATCCTTCTATCCTAGAACTCCTAGCACCAACTGTCCTGACGCCACTCCCACAGACCAGTTGTGTTCTACCCTTCTGCCTCATACTCTTCACCAGATAACCCCAAGCGTCACTCACAAGTGTCACGGGTACGGGAGGATTCACGGACCGTGACACATGGACCCGGGAGTGTCGGATTTTCAGAGGATCGGTGAGTCGATTCGCGGTTCCAAGTTCGTGGCCGTGAGGAGCTGCCCCGAGTTCGAGGCCGATCCACTGAGGCTGCTCGAGAAGCTTTACGGAAAACCCGTGGTCCCCGTGGGCTTATTGCCACCCCACCGCAAACGCAGCAGCGAAGACGAAAGATGGGTCGAGTCGAAAAGATGGCTTGACGATAAGAAAGAGAAGTCGGTCTTCTACATCGACCTCGGCACCGAGGTCAACATCAGCCCGGAGATGATAGTGGAGCTCGCCGGAGGGATCAAGAAGTCGGGTTTGCCCTTCGTTTGGGTGGTGGGTCAGAGGCCCGGCCCGGAGAACATACCTCCTGGGTTCGAAATTCGGGTCGTGGGCCGGGGTTATATGTGGATGGGTTGGGCTCCTCAGGCTGAAATCCTGGCCCACCCGGCAATTGGAGGAATCTTGAGCCACTGCGGCTGGAGCTCCGCCATTGAGTCGCTTGGGCAAGGCCGGCCACTGATTCTATTCTCTGGAGCGAATTCCGACCAAGGCTTGATGGGCAGGCTGTTCGAAGAGAGAGGGGTCGGGTTCGAGGTGCCGAGGGACGAGGCCGATGGGTCGTTCACTAGCAACTCGCTGGCCCAGACGATTCGGCGGGTCATGTTGGAGCCGGAGGGAGAGCAAGTGAGGGCAAACGCATGGGCCATGAAGGAGATATTCGGCAATTACGAGTTGCAAAACAAGTATCTGGAGAAGCTCGCTCAGGCCATGTTAGCTTAGTCGGGAGCATATGGAATGGGGCCACGTTCGTTCCACGTGTACGAAAAAGATAATATTATGGTTTAAAATTAAATAAAGGGCTTGTACGATAAGCCCCTTTCTAGTTGTTAATCATGTACTGCATCGACATGGTAGTTTGCCATCGAAGCAGATATTTCACCTTGGTTATCCGTTCATGCGTTCACTCTATAAAGTTTATGTATTTACCTACTATTAATCATATATGTATGAATAGTTTTAAGACTTAATTGCACATTTTAAAAGATTCACCACTCAATCTTATTTCTGTGACAAATTTTAGAGTTTAACTCCTGTCGTCACTTGCTAACAAGAAAATAATAAAGCCTAAAAATTATAAATTCAATTGTTTGCGCTCTTAGCAGTTAGCATATTCCAAACCGATTACTATGAGTAGACTTGGGGATGAGTAAAACTAAAACTCTGTCATTCTTTCTTGCCAAGATGATAAGGGATTGATGAAAAATAAAATGCACACGTTCCTCAAACTTACCCGGGCAGTGAATGGGACGGTCAAGTTTGCTCTCCGTTTGGGTGGTAGGGAGGACGGCTTGCGCCGGCCTAATCCCTTCCGGGTCCGAGCGTTTGGGTGTCAAGTTGAGGCTTCGTCTGGGTGGGCTGGGCTCCTTAGCTTGACACCCTCGCCCACTTGTCGCGATCGGCGGGTTCTTGGCGCATCACATGTGGAGCGCAGTTGTAGAGGCACTCGAACAAGGCCAGGCACCTATTTACTGAGGGGGGGGGGTGTGGAGAAGCTCCGAACAATGGCCGACGGCGAGACCAATGGATGAGATGCGAGTCGAATAAAAGGTGCCAAGGGATGACCGAGACGAGCCATTCACAAATGTAAGATAAAAGTCGGCGGAAGACGACTTACCTATTTCCGATGTGCAGTCAACAATTTACCGTAGAACTATTGTTGAATTGCGGATGAATTACGAATAAAAATACTTTACGTTAGTCTGAATGTAATCATGAGAAAAATATCCGATTTTCACAGCGTAAATGCCAATTGTTTATACAAAGGAGAAATTGAATGCCTTTTTTTTTTTTTGGTGACCCGGGAAACATTGTATAGCCGGCACTAGTGGTGTAAAATCGGGGCAACCCACAGGGTCCCATCTCGCACGGGCTACAGGTGAGTTGCGCAATGAGGGCGCAGAGTTTCAAACCCCTTCCCTCTCGAATGAGGGGCCAGGGTGCAAACTAGCATGTCCATTGCGAGGTGGGTATGAAACGCTTTCTTTTTCTTTGATGGAAATGGGACAAAAAAATGAGAAGAATTTCTAAGCGTACGTTCTGCCAATCCTTTTAACGGTTGTCTTCAAGAGTCTTTTATATGACTCCCTTACACCCTTTCAAAATGTGTCTTTCCATTATAGCATATAAAGATAAAATGATGTGTTCTCATCGCACCTAATCATGAATGTACTAATTAAGTACAACAACAAATGACTCGGTAGCCGAGGACGAGCGCACGGGGGGATATTTGGTGACGTGGAGTCGCAATTTGAGTATTTAATTGAGTTTGCTCGGGCAATTGAAAAGGGCAGAGCCTCGAGCCGATGAACTTGTGGTCCTAGAATGGGCCAAACTCGTTTGAGGCACCAACCTCGATTATTACTATGTCCATCAAACTCGATTTGATTATATCGATATATTAACACAACACGCCCTAAATCAACCCTTTAATTAAGTGATTCCTATTTAATATCCAGTAATGATCTATCCTAACAAGACTTAAGTCATCGACATTTCCATTAAAACTAAAACCTTTGCTTTCTTCTTTTGCATATAAGAAACATTGCTCGGGCATGAGCGATGGTTGGTCGGACCAGAGAAAGCAGAGGTAGTTGTGAGTCGAGCCTGAGCGAAGTTTTTAGAGAGAGAGAGAGAGAGAGAGAGAGAAAGTTGGGCATGGGGTTACAGAGATGGAAAGCTCGGGCTGGATCAACTCTCGGGCACCATGGATTGACCCGACTCCATCCAACCCTTGACTTGTTCTTTAAGGCAATATCACATTATAGGGTTAACACCACAAAGAAAAACCCACATGTACTCACTGTCCATAACACAAATACCTCAATTTTTTTTTTCTTTGTTTTACTAAAACCACTAAACTTGCCCACCGTGACACATATATCTCAAAATTTTTTGCGTCGTTATGAAACCTGAATTTATATTAGTATGATAAGTATATCTTGGATGTAATTGAAATAAATGGTACACGCATGTATAAATTTGAGTTTTTTTTTTGTGATATTTGTGTCACAGTATAAGATTAGGGCTTTCGGTGACATAAATTTTTTTTGGGATATTTGTGCTGCATAAGTATAGTTTGATGACTGTAGTGGTTATTTCGATCATTATGGCAGACAAGTTGATGAATTTTGGGCCAAACTTTGCAATGAAGCTTTTATTGTTTTTGCAGTGAAGCTTTTATTGTTTTTGGCGCATGCGTTGCTTGGACAATAATTAGTAAAATACCAAGAGGTAACTCGATCTCTAGACTAGGCATTCTCGAACTATTATTCTAATGAAATGTAGGAGAGTGGGTTCATTACACCGCTATGAACCCAACCATGAGTTTTTTTTCCTAGCAAATGTTGCGTAGGCTCACTTGATTAGATCAAGTCAATTGCATTATGCGACAAATTACAATATTTATTTATTTAATTTGGTCTAGGAAGTGTTGCATAGGCTCACTGCATTAGATCAAGCTGATTGCACTATGCGACAAGTTACATAATTTGATAAATATTTTCCTAAAAATAAAAGATCATTATTATCGAGTAGAAATATTAGTTAGTTGAAAATGATTGTATCGTCATAACTATTCATGCCTAAATATTTTCTATTGATGACGGAGATATTTCTTGTTAATCCATCTTCTTCAATGATGTGAAGATTGTTTTTAAGGTAGCAAAATATTACAATTAATGCACTATCGATGATTTTTATAAACTACTGATAAAAATGATATTGTAGAAACCCTACTCGAAATTATCTCCTTCATGAAATTCACCAAAGGCATAGATGCGAGAGTGATGTTAATATCTAAATTTTAGCAATCCAATCATTCATTTATTGCATAAAAATTAGGGATTAATTTTTAACCACTAAACAAAAATATGAGAATTAAGTTGCATAGCATATATTTTTAAGAGCATTTATTTTTTATTATTGTATTTGCATTGGGCCAGGATGGATGAGTTTTAATAAATTGTTTTGAGTTTTAATTTGACAAGTTGGACTAAGCCCATAGAGAAAAGGAATTGGCCCAAGCCTATTATTCTCAATGGTCGAAAATTGACTTACAAGTAGACCCGTTAAATGGATGGGTCGGATTGGGTTTGAGTCGGGTCATAAATAATCCAACCCAAATCAACCTATTTAACCCGTTTATGACCCATTTATTGCAATGCAAATTTTTTTACCCATACCCGACTCGACCCATACCCAACCCATACCCAACCCGTTTAACTAAACTTAGGAAAGTTTATTTCTTATATATATATATATAAATGGTATTGCAAAAATAGTTTTATACAACACAAATTTAATGGATAATTTTATTAATTTTAAAATAATTATTTTAAAAAATATAATATTAATTATTTTTTATTTTTAAATATAATTTTATTTTTTTATTTTTTGTTTTTCTTCTTCTTTGGCCGGCCGCCGCCACGACGACGGTTGGCGGCCAGCCACGGGTGAGCCTTGAGCTCGCTCGGCTTGCCGACGTCTGGCGAGGCTCACTTGGTTGGTTGCCGCCATCGTCGTCTTGGCGGCCCAGGAGGAAGAAGAAAGAAAAAGAAAAAAAAAGAAAAGAAAAATAAAAAATAATTATAATTTCGGTTTTTATAAAAAAATATTTTTGTAAAGTTAAAGAGAGAAGAGAGAGATTGTGAGGTTATGGGTGAAAATGGATTTTAAACCCAACCCATTTAAAACCTATTTAAGACCCACTTATCTTAAGTCTTTAGTTATTAAACCCATTTAACTAACTTCTTCAAAAAACAAGTGACCCATTTTGCCACCTCTACTTACGAGAAGTGATGAGTTAGAAGATTAGTATATTTGGAAAAAGAATCACATCGTTCTTTCAATATCCATTCTAGAGAATAGAAGAAAAATTTGCCCAACGAAAAGAAACCAAAAAAAAAAAAAAAGATATGGCATTGAATCTTTCATATATTCATGTAATATATATAAAATGAAGATAGAAAAGTAAAAGGAGAGTGCGCTAAGGCAGAATCAGTTGACATGAGCACATATATGGAGGCGTGTATTTATTGACAGAAAGGAAGGTTTCGTATGAGAAATATTGGAAATAGTGGACATATATTTGGACAATATATTTCGTGCGGCTACAGGCACAAGCAAAAGAGATCTTCATGCATGATATATTCTAGGAGGAGAGATACTTATTATTTCCTTAAAAAGTCTAGCCCTTGCTACCTATAAAGGGACAAGCTATGGACAGACGGAGGAGGCGACACATATTGAATGCACGACCATTACAGAGAAGAGGGTAAGAAAAAATCGTGAGTGGAAGGGGGCTCGACTCACAGCCAACAGAGAGGCAGCAACAAGAAAGAAGGAGAAAGGCCCTTCGCAGCCATCTCCCACGAAGCAGAGAACCATCTCCGCGCATTTTGGCCCGAGCAGTCCTTGCACACGCCACCGTCGGGGTTTACCAGTTTCAGTTCAGATCTTCAACCTCGCCTGCAGTCCTCTGGCGACCTCTTTGACTTGGCATCTCCCATCGCAACCCTGGCCCTTGCCTCTTTCCATCGTCGCTGCAAGTGTCGTTGTCTTGCAGATCGACTGGAACTCACTGTCGGACTGCCGATCCCTAGCAACGCTCCAAGCTAGTGAGTGGGATTGCTTGGTCAAACTGTAAAAGTAAACAAGTTCTGATCAATGGAGGTTCTTTTGCGAGAAAAAAAAGAAGAAAAAAAAAGAAGGGAGGTTGGATGTTCTGAAGTTCACAATAGTTGGAGGTGAAGGAATCTGTAAGCCCCGTGATGCCCGCTTGTCGTCTGAGTCCACGAACAGAATCGCCCCGACGAGGCACCCCCTGTCCAGCCGTGAGTCAGCCGCCATCGCGATCCACTTGTCTGGCTTAGAACTCGGAAACAACGTCCATAAACTAGGTAACCATCATCATTAAAATTATTAACTTGAACTGTAAGACTTCAATTCATCTTTTTATTTTTATTTTCGTTTTTCGTTACAAAATAATCGTTAGCCCGTATCATTATAATTACTAATTTGATTTGTAAGACTTTGGATAATTTTTTGTTAATTATTGTGATTTTTCCTGCGTGTTGGTGATGTTTAGGATTAAAATAATTGTTAATTTAGTCCATGAGAGATGGATTATTTTTTTTTCAATTATCTTAACCCTTTATTTGAAATCTTGATGAATATATTGAGTGGGTTGAATATAATGCTTATCTTTGATTTGGAATACTGCTTCTTTTGAAAACATCAGAAAGACCAAATTGTGTGATAGATACGATAGATTTCTAGATAGATTAGGATTGCATTGCATGTTTAGAATTTATCCATATTAGATTTGTCTTATAGAACAAATTGCATGTTAGGGTAAAATCTACTTGATTAAGATAAGTTTCTAGATTAAAATAGGATTTATTCTAAATTATTTCTAGTTTAAATTTGATAACTTTTCAAGTTTGGTAGTTAATGTTCATTATATATTTATTTCGAATTTTAATATAAAAATATCAAAATGTCATATGCATGTCATGTAGTTTAGGCCATGTTAGTTAATTTTCATTATATATTTATTTCGAATTTTAATATAAAAATACCAAAATGTCATATGCATGTCATGTAGTTTAGGCCGTGTTATATTGTTACGTCATGTGTGTCACATGGTATGCATGTTAGGTTCAGTCAATTTGAAATTGCGTGTCATGTAGGCTAGTTTTAATTCCATAATAAAAATAAAACCCAAAAAACCATTTCTTGTTATGTTGTTTAATTTCCAAAATTTATTTATTTATTGAGAGTTATTTTTTTTTTTAATGTTTGCGCACTTGCATGATTTAGACTAAAATCAATTTAGATTGCTTGCAAAATATTTTTGAAAATAAAAGAAGAAAGGTAACGTTAGAAACATAATCAAGTTCCTTAATTCATCTAATCTCTACTTCATAGAAGTAGAGTACTTCTCTTAATATTTTGGATATCTAATTGATCTACCATAAACCAATTAGTAACGGCTCCTAGATAAAAATCTTTTGCATGTTAAATACTTGAACCTTAAATACTTGAACCTTAAGTTGCGAGAGCCTTTAGGTTGACTAATCTATTAGTTAAACCCTTAGATGGATTCAACCTACTTCGGGGAGGTCGTGACAAGTGCAAATGAACCAAAAGAGGGAAATTGGAAAAAATGATTCATTAACTTTAACCCGATATTTAATATCGTCCTTAAACATTAAATTTGTTCGAGATTAAATATTTACCAAAAGTTCACAACTACATTAAACAAATTGTCACCGGTCGCCCCAAGTTGCAAGCTGACTAAGTGTGAACTCGGCATTCTTTAGTGCATTCACTGTTACTACTCTCGCCTTCCACGGACCACCTTTCGTCTTGATCGATGGCCCGAACTGAAGGCCGGAGGACTTGACTGCCATTCCTGAGTGGATAGATTACCTGTCCAAGGTCAGATTCAGGCTCCACGAGATAGTCACTCACCAGAATTGCATGGACACCGGAGTTTCGGATTTTCAGAGGGCTGGCGAGTAGATTCGGGGTTCCAAGTTCGTGGCCGTGAGGAGCTGTGGCGAGTTCGAGGCTGATCCGCTGAGGCTACTTCAGAAGCCTTATGGAAAACCTGTGGTCCCTGTGGCCTTATTGCCACCCCACGGTAAATGCGGCAGCGGAGACAAGAGATGGGTCGAGCCGAAAAGATGGCTTGACGATAAGAAAGAGAAGTCGGTCTTCTATGTTGGGCTTGGCACCGAGGTTAACATCAGCCAGGAGATGATGCCGGAGCTCGCGGCAGGGATCGAGAAGTTGGGTTTGCCGTTCGTTTGGGTGGTGGGTCAGAGGCCAGGCTCGGAGATTATACCTTTCGGATTCGAAAGTTGGGTCTTGGGCTGAGGTTATTTGTGGATCGGTTGGGCTCCTCAAGCCGAAATTCTCGCTCACGCGGCAATAGGAGGGTTCATGACCCATTGTGCTTGGAGCTCCGCCATTGAGGCGCTCGGGTGAGGCCGGCCACTGATTCTGTTTTCCATAGTGAATTCTGACTAGGGGTTGATGGCAAGGCTGCTTGAAGAGAGAGGGGGTGGGGTTTGAGGTGCCAAGGGACGAGCTCGACGGGTTGTTCTCGAGTGACTTAGGGTGCGTTTGGTAATTTTTTTTTTTCAGAAATACTTTTTTCCAGTTCTGCTTCAGGGAATAGTTTCTAAGCATTTGAACATATTTGGTAACTACAAAAATAAATTTATGCTCTTGGAAGATAAATGCGTTGACCCCATATATTTTGTGACCTAAAATTTCTTTTAATTTATTAATAATTTTATTATAATTTTCTTTTTTTTTTTTTTTTTTTTTTTCTCATTCCTTTAGTCAGTGTTGGTTGGCAACCGGCCAAACAAGGTTTGACGAGGTCATCCCAAGCATCGCTGTGATTGGGCAAGGCGACCTTGCTTGGCCAAGGCGAGGTCGAGCCTCGCCCGGCCACTGCGGGGTTGGTGTCACCCTCGCAATGGTCGGCAAGCTTGGGGCGACCTCACCAAAGGCCAGCGAGGCTCCGGCAAGGTTGTCGAGCCTCGTCTGGCTAGTTGTCGGCCAACACCGAGGTCAACGACTGACTAGGGAAAGAAGAGAGGAAGAGAAAGGAAATAAAAAAAAAAAGGAAGAAAAGAAAAGGAAAACAAAATAAGCTTGATTTTTGTTTTTGGAATTGTTCTCATGAATAATAAGCAAATTTCTTTTGTTTCTTGTTTCTATTCTAAATCTATTCTCAGCAACAAATTTGTTCCCAAGAATAAACAACTTAGCAAACGCATTTCTATTCTATTTATGATCATGAGAATGCAAAGAACATAAACATCTATTTCCAAGAGTATTACCAAAGGTAGCCTCAATGGCCGAGATGATCAGGTGGGTCATGGTGGAGCCGGAGGGAGAGGAGGTGAGGACAAAGGCATGGGCCACAAGGGAGACACTTGACAATTTCGAGTTGCTAAACAAGTATATGGAGAAGCTCCCTCAAGTCATGCTAGCTTAGTTGGGAGAACGTGGGATGGGCCCATGTTCGTTCCCCGGGTATGGGAAAAGATAAGATAATCGTGTGACTTGAAATTAAACTAACGACTTCGTACAATAAGCAGATATTTCACTATGGTTATCCGTTTATATGCGCATCCTATACAGTTTTATGTATTTCCCTCTAGCCGGTTAGTGCCACAAAATTATAAGACAAATCGTGGAATAGCCCTTTGCACAGGCCAAAATACTAATTTTTAGTAAAAAAAGAAGAAGAAATAATTAAGTAACAGTTTTTAATTTACTTTGAGAATAATAATTTATTTTAAATCACAAAAAAATTAAATAACAAATAATCATAAATTATTGTGGAGCCTACTCCTTCGAAAATTTGAGCTCATAACCAACTGTTATTCTTATGATAACTAAAAAATTATTATGTTAGCATAACTCTAAAAACTAAAAGACAAAAAGTAAGAAGTCTCTTCTACCATAACTTGCTATCAATAAAATAGTGAAGTCCTGGAAGCAAGAATTTCGATGTTAGTTTTACTGACTCCCTTGCACTCTTAGCATATTATGGATCAATTACCATGCATAGACCTGGGGATGAGTAAAGATAAAAGGAATTGGCTAACATAATAGTTTTTGTGCTATCTTGAGAACAAAATTATTTATTATTGGATTTTTTTTGTAATTCAGAATAGATTATTATTTTTGCAGTAGATTAAAAACTGTTGCCCAATTACTTCTTAGCTAAAACTTGATCGTTCTTTCTTACCAAAATGATAAGGGATCGATGATGCCCTGATTTTAATGAAAAGTCAAATGCACGGTTTCCCCAAACTTGGCCAGGCAGTGGGATGGGGCAGTTAAGTTTGCCCTCCGTTCAGGTGGGTAGGGCGGAAGGCCTGCTTCGGCATATTCTCTTCCAAGTCTGGGAGTCTAGGTATCGAGTCAAGGCTTTGTCTAGGTGGGTTGGTCTCGTCAGCTCAGCATCCCAGCCCACTAATCGATCGCCATGTTCTTGGCGTGTCGTCGCGTTGGAGCTTGGTTATAGAGGCACTCTGGGAGGGCTAGGCGCCAATCTTGTTTACCAGGGGAGCCCGGACCATCGGCTGATGGTGAGACTAATGGATGAGATGCGGGTCGAACAAGAGGTGCTTATGGATGACCGAGAAGGGGCCATTCATTAGCGACTTAGTAGCCTACACGATAAGGCGGGTCAGTGGAGCCAGAAGGAGAGGAGCTGAGGACGAGGGCATGGGTTGTGGGGGAGATATTTGGCGATATGAAGTTGCAATTTGAGAATTTGGATGAGTTCCCTCGGGTACTTGAAAGGGGCAGAGCCCTCATGATGTGAATTGTTACGGAAAGATTGTTTTACAAAAGCTCGGATAGTGCGAATTGCAAACCTCAATCTCCAATCGAACCTGTGATTAGCAACATCGGTATGAACGTGATTTGTTGACGAACGCGTGTCAACCAACCAACGTTATAGATGCCACAAGCGAAAGAATTCGCTATCTCGCTTGATAAGTTGAATCGACCGTTACAAGACAACCTTGATAAAGTTAAGTCCTCAAAAGAACAGTAGAAGAGAATCTCTCAATTTTTTTTCCTCAAAATAAAATATATCCCCCAAAAAAATTCGGCCAATCCTTAATATAGGTCTTCTAGCTATCACATAAACACTAAAACTAGCTCTAGAAATCTAATGCGTCCTATTCTAGAATATACCTAAACAAAAAGATAATTTTTTTTTTGACTTGGTCAAATATTTTGTGACCAAATAATCAAATTGCACCAAGATTTCCAAGATTCTTAAAAATTCGATCCAAGGTCATCTCCACGCCAAATATTACGTCAAAATTTTCAAGATTCTTCGAGATTTGATTTAAGGTCATCTCCACACCAAAAATCATGAACCATGACGCCAACAGCTTGGCCCACGCTCGAGTAATCGAACCAGTAAGAATAGACAATGGATCCCTAATACCTCCTTCTTGATTGGCTCGATGTCCACATCACCTCAGTCATTGAACTTGTGGTCCTAGATTGGGACCAAACTCATTTAAGACCCATCCTCAATTATTATTGCCATTGAGAGGCAATAGTGGTTCCATCAATTAGATAAGGGTCGTGTATGACAAAAACGAGCTATCCTAATAATACATTGAAGAATAGGATTCAAGTAGCAATTAGAATTGTATGCAAAAAACATGGCGTGAAATAAATTTGACCTCTACCCATTATTCGAGTTTGCGTGCAATAGAAACCCGTAAAGATTCGATGGCAATTATAGACACACTTTGTTAACCCAATTCTTTCACATACTGATAATGTATTTCCGAAACATAAGGCTTGACTTAGACCTTATTTTACCCTTAACTACCTTCTATCGAGATGGTTTTTAAATGGATAATTGTTACTGAAAAGGCACAAATGTGAAAATCGTACGGTAGAATGACCGTGCTCCAGAGGGAAAATATGGATTAATTTCATATGATAAAATTTTATTTAAAAAATTATATCCTTAAAAATTGTGGGATCATGTGATAAGTGACAAGCCGCACTTTCCGGGGCAGCTCATCGATTTTGGTGCAAGCATTGCTTTGAAAATAAATATCAAGAGACCAACTCAAATATCTAAAGACCGGGGCATTCTCGAACTACTTAGTACAGCAATCAATATTCCTAGGGAGGTGAATCCTTTTTTTTAAGACGTCCAAGTTAAATGAACCCTTTCTTTCGGCCGCTTAGCAAGCAAATTCACAAGACTTAGGCTCTGCTGGTTTTACGTAAAATATATCATTTTTAGAAATTATCTTTTGGAAAGTCAATTTTTAGAAAAATGATTATATATATATTATTTTTGGCTGAAACTTGACAATGGATTAGGAAAATATTTTTTGCTATTCGATATGAAAAATTTGATTTAATTTTCCTCTGTGCATTCCTTTGGATATATATATTTTTTTGCTTCTAAAAATATTCATTTTTTTTTTAATTTTTAACTTATTTATATTTTATATTTTATTTTTTTGCTTTTATTTTTCTTTACCTTCTTCTTCTTCAATTGATCACTAGCCATGGTGATGCTCAATGATCGGCCAAAGGCGAGCTCAAGCGCTCAGGCCTCGCTAGAGGCTCACACTCACCAATGTGGCGAGCGGCCAACTCGAGCTAGCCTAAGGTTGGTTGTTTGCCATTGTTGTGTCTAGTAACCAGTCAAAACAAAAGGAGAAAAAAAAAGAATAAGAGAAAAATAACTAAAAATTAGAATTTTCTAAAAAAGAACAAAGGAAAGAAAATGGATTAGTAAAGGTATGAGATAAGAGAAATAGAGCGTGGAAAATATTTTCCACTTGAAAATGCTTTCCTTGCTTGAAAAGCTAAAAATATATTTCCTATCTTAGAAATCCTTTTTCTATTGATAGAAAATATTTTTTTTCGACTAATTCATTTTCATGAAACAAATATCGAAAAATCCAAAAAATATTTTTCTAGCAATAGTTTTCGGCTGAATGAACGGGAGCCAAAGACTTCTGCTTTCTTCTTTTGCGTATAACAAACATTCGCTCGGATGTTACAATGCCGTTTACATGCAAAATCGCCCGTGCGCAAGGAAGGAGACTAATCTGATTCTCTCCCGGCATGTGCGCCGAGTAGAGGCACGTGCGCGCTCCACCGAAAGCTGGTTTCTCTTTTATAGTCTCTCTCCACTTCGTCTTCCTTCCACACACTGCCATGGAAAACAAAGAGAAGCTCCACGTTGCGATGTTCCCATGGCTCGCTTACGGCCACCTCATGCCCTTCCTCGAGGTCGCCACCTTCTTAGCTCGAAAGGGTCATCGCGTCTCCTTCATCTCCACCCCGAAAAACCTCCAAAAGCTCCCCGCGAACCTCCCTCCCTCGATAACCCTCGTTGAGCTTCCCTTGCCTCGCGTCCATGGCCTCCCCGACTCTGCCGAGTCGACCTCCGACCTGCTGCATAACATGGTCCCTTACCTTAAGAAGGCATACGACATGCTCGAGCCAGCTGTTGCCGAGTTCCTTGCGAACTCGGACGTCGACTGGGTGATCCAAGACTTCATGTCTTTCTGGTTACCCCAAAAGGCGAGACGACTGGGTGTTAAATCGGCGTTCTTCAGCATATTGAGTGCTAGCACCCTCGTCTTCGGCGGCCCACCATCCCTTTTGATCGACAGTCAGGCCCGAGCCAAGGCGGCAGAGGACTTGACGGTCGTTCCCCAGTGGGTTACTTACCCCACTAAAGTCGCGTTTAGGCTTCACGAGGTGATTAACGAAGAGGATATGGTGGACTCTGACGCTAACATGTCCGTTTTCGAAAGGCTTGGCAGGTTGATACAGGGTTGTGAAATCGTGGCCACAAGAACCTGTAGCGAGTTTGAGGCCGAGCCATTGAGTCTACTTAAGAAGCTTTACGGAAGAGCCGTGGTTCCGATGGGGCTTTTGCCGCCCCAGAATAAAAGCCGGCACGAAGGAGACGGGAGGTGGAGTGAGCTAAAGCAATGGTTGGATGATAGGGAAGAGAAGTCGGTGTTCTACATCGCCCTCGGCACTGAGGTGGCTTTGAGTCAAGAGTTAATGCACGAGTTGGCATGTGGAATTGAAAAGTCAGGTTTGCCCTTCATCTGGGTGGTAGGCCGAAAGGCCGGCCCGGCAGTATCCCTTCCGGTTTTGAAAGCCGGGTGTCGGGTCGAGGCTTCGTCTGGGTGGGTTGGGTTCCTCAGCTGGACATCCTGGCCCACCCGTCGGTCGGTGGGTTCTTGACGCATTGTGGGTGGAGCTCGGTCATAGAGGCCCTCGGGCAGGGCCGGGCGCTAATCCTGTTTTCCGGGGGGTACTCGGACCAAGGACTTGTGGCAAGGCTGATGGACGAGAGGCGGGTCGGGTCAGAGGTACCAAGAAATGACCGAGACGGGTCGTTCACGGGCGACTCGGTATCCAAGACGATAAGACGGGTCATGGTGGAGCCGGAGGGAGAGGAGGTGAGGGCAAACGCATGGGCCATGAGGGAGATATTCGGCAACGTGGAGCTGCAGCACAAGTATCTAGAGAAGTTCGCTCAAGTACTTGAAGAGGGCAGAGCCACAAGTTGATGAGATGATCATGTCGACCTAGAATTTTCTGTGTGAGTGTGCTTTTTTTTTGTCCTGATTGCGATTGTACGTCACTAAGTAGTAAATGCTGGGTCCATCTAAGTCTCTGCTTTATTCGGGCAGCACATGCCCTTCCTTTTTCACACTGAACACCTCCCGATTCTCAACGACCATTCTAATTCGGGTGTGAATACTAAATATAGCATCTGTTCTGATCATGATGGCAGACGAGACTGAACACCTCCCTACTCTCAACGACCATTCTAATTCGGGTGTAAATATAGCAGCTGTTCTGATCATGATGGCAGACAAGACTGAACACCTCCCGATTTTCAACGACCATTCTAATTCGGGTGTCAATATAGCAGCTGTTCCAATCATGACGGCAGACAAGTTGATGAATTTGGGCCACAATTTGCAGTGTAGCTTTTATTGTTTTTGGTGCAATTCAATCTTTAGACCGGGCATTCTTGAACTATTATTCTAATGAAATGTAGCAGAGTGAGTTCATTGCACCGCCATGAACCCAACCATTTCTCTGTCTTTTTTTCTTGCTAGCAAATGTTGAGTAGGCTTGCTCAATTAGATTAAACCTATTGCCTTACGAGACGAGTTACATGATTTGAGGAATATTTCCTTAAAAGAAAGACCATTTCTATTGCACAAAAATATTAGTTAATAGAAAATATTTGCATCATCATAACAATCTATACTTAAAGATTTTCTATTAACAATGAAGATATTTTTTCGCTAACCCACTTTCTTAAATGATGCAAAGATTGTTTTTAAGTTAAAAAAAAAATATTTTCTCAATCATCAATGATTCATGAATCAAATTTCAAAGATGCATGTTGAGCCCCGCAAATAAAACACACCGGGTTCTATACAATTTTTACACTATCAATAATTTGAATGAATTGCGAATAATGGATATTATAGAAATCCTACTTGACATTTATCAAAAGCATTGATGCAAGAGTGCATGCGTCGTAAAAGGGAAAATGTAAAAAAATGATTAAAGAATTTTGATTTAATGTTTGATATTGTTCTTAAAATTTAAATTTGTTCAAGATTTAGCATTTATCCAAAGTTCAAGTCCCATTTAAATTACACATTAAATTTAAATTTTAAAAATTATATCGAATAAATTAAACAAAAAAAAATTGTATTTTGAATCAAAACTCAATAATTATTTATGTAATTTTATCGAAATTTATGAGTTTTTTTTTTTTTTTGGGTTGGTGTTTTGTCATGTTTCCCCTGGGCACACCTGGTAGGCGGCTAAGGCCCTGTTTGGTAACCATCCAAACAGGGCTAGATTCTGATTCTTTGTTCCCAGAATCAGTTTCGGCGTAGAATCGCGTTTGGTAAAATTTTTGTTCCCGGGAACAGATTGGGAATAGAATCAAGAACCAAAAAAAAGTTGATTCTTGTTCCGGAAACGAATTTGAGAATCAAAATCAATAAATTTTCTTCTTCCCTTCGGCCATCTCGCGACCGCCGTGCACCACAGCCCGCCACCGTCCGTCGTCCACCGCCGCCGCCGGCCGCCGGCCGCCGCCGGTCCGGCGAGCTCGCTGGAGGCAAGCCCAGCCACCGGCGAGCTCGCCGGAGGCTTGCCCAGCCACCAGTGAGGCTCGGCCTCCCTAAATCTGGCGAGGCCGAGCCTCGCCGGTGGCCAGGCGGGCCTCGCCGGGACTGGGCAGGGGCTGGGCGAGCCTTGCGATGCCCAGCCCCACCGGTGGCCAGGCGAGGCTCGCCCAACCCCGCCGGTGCACAGCGGGCCTCGCCCAACCCCGACGAGGTCGGCTCGCCCGCGCGGGGCTCGGCCTCGCCGGAGGCGGCGAGGCCGAGCCTCGCCGGCCGCGGCGAGGCTCGGCCGACGAGGGCCGGCGACGCTCCGGTGAGGTCGCCGGCCAGAAGAAGAAGAAGAAGATGAGAAAAAGAAAAGAAAAAAGGAAAAAAAAAAAAAAGAAAAAGAAAAAAAAGGAAAATGAAAAGAAAAAAATGAAAAAATGAAAAAAAAAAGAAAAGAAAACAAAGGAAAAAGTAAAAAAATTATTTAAAAATTAAAAGAAATTGATTTGGAACAGAATTAATGAACACGGTACCAAACACAATTCTATTCCATAATCGAAATTTTGGACGATTCTCAAACGTCTTAAAATCTTTAGAATCGTTAAAGACGAATAAAAAGAATCGATTCGATCGAATCGCCCAAGAACGAATCGTTCTAAACGTCTTTAAGAGGAACTGAATTCTCCGTGGATCGGAATCGTGTAATTATTGCTAGCCGGAATTTCCGCCTATCCCATCTTGGGAATTGTGATATGATCTTGCTATGGATGGGATTTTCAAAGATTTATATTTTTCAAGTTGAATAGCTTCATCTTGTCCAAGTCAACTTTTTTTTTTCTCCTTTTTAATCAACACTTCTGGAGTTTAAAAGTAAATTGCTAATAAAATTTTTCATGGCAACGGATCGCCTAATAAAAATTAATTAATTTTTGGTCGAGCGACAATTTTGACCCTAATTTTTTTTTGAAAAAAATTACTAACTTTCACTTAAATCCGAAATCTGATTCATTAATTTAGAACCATCGATTGTCATTGGCAATGAATGTATATGGACTTGCTGGTTGGATTTAAAGCACCATTCATTGTCTTCTTCTCTGAACCACAACTTGGAGAAGTTATTTATTGTCTCTGACACTTCACCTTCATGGTCTCTGACACTTCACCGTCAAGTCAAAAAGACTTCCAGATTGAATTTCTCTAGCTAGATTTTATCATTTTGTTGTTATATGTAACTATAGACCACCACCCGTCAAGAGGCACCATTGACATGATCCACCAAACTCACGACTAAAACTTTTTTTTCTCGAAACAAGATTGCTTCAAATAGAAAGTTAACGATGGGGGTCAGATTTGGGATAAGGTAAAAGTTTGTGATTTTTACGAGACAAAAAAAAAATGTTGAGGTTAGAATTGTTACTCGACTTAAAATTGTTATTTATTTATTTTATTTTTTGGAATTAGCTTAGCAAGAGATTCACACCTCTTGTTCCACAAATATCTTGATCCACAAAACGACATATGATTTCCATCCATAGGGCGATGGTCCCGATCCCCGAGATTCATCCAAGTAAATTAAGTTGTGAGCGTTCGCATTTGGAATAAAGCACTTACACGTTCTCTTGAAATTTCAAATGAATGTCCAACACCTCAGTTTATGATATTTTGCATGAACATATATAATACAAGAATGCCGATTTAACATACAATATAAAAAACCACGGTATAATTCAGTAAGATTACTGTCGATTGTTTTAAGAAATCAAGTCATTGGATGAACATGAGATTAGTGTTTAGGCATTTTAAAACCCACATGGATTGGATGTAACGCCAGGAAAAAAAGTGTCAAAATTGCAATTATGACTTTGGTTTTTTTTTTTAAAGTCAAAATTGTGACTTTGATTTGAACTTTGATATGGCGGGGAAAATTCTAAATAAGGGCATGAAGTGTCCTTGTTTTCTTAAATAGTTGCGGGCCCATTAGAAGTGAACTCAGCATTCTTTAGTGTATTCAGTTTTACTACTTGTGCTTTCCACAGACCACCTTCCGTCTTGATCGATGGCCCAAGCCAAAGGCCGGAGGACTTGACCGTTGTTCCCGAGTGGATAGATTACTCGTCCAGGGTCACGTTCAAGCTCCACGAGATGGTCATTCACCAGGATTGCATGGACACCGGAGTTCCAAATTTTCAGAGGATCAGAGTCGATTCGGGGTTCCAAGCTCATGGCCATGAGGAGCTGTGGCTAGTTCGAGGCTGATCTGCCGAGGCTACTCCAGAGCTTTACGGAAAACCTGTGGTCCCGGTGGGCTTATTACCCCGCCTCAAATGCAGCAGCGGAGACGATAGATGGGTCAGGCTTGGCACCGAGGTTAACATCTGCCGGGAGATGATGCCTGAGCTCGCGGCAGGGACATAGAAGTTGGGTTTACCCTTCGTTTGGGTGGTGGTCCAAAGGCCCGGCCTGGAGATTATGGGCGCGTGACAAAATTTTCGAAAGCAGAAATTGATTTACGTCGAAATCAATTTCTCAATTTCTATTCACCGGACAAGTTTAAAGAGCAAAAAACCCATTTGATAACGACTTCAAAATTTCTATTTCGAAAATTGCAATCCGTTTGATAACGAATAAAATTTATATTTCCAGGAATATAAATTAATTAGATAACAACATAGGAAATCCTCAAATACAAAATAATAGTCGAAATAACACTAATACATTACAAAAGTTGAAAATACAATTTCATGGAATTTCCTATTACATGTGCTTACTTCCTATTACATAATATTTTCTTTCAAAAAATAAACAACGTGGCAAAAAAAAAAAAAAAAATCAATCGAAATTCAATTGTAGTGAATATGTCGTTATGTTTTTGCCGAAATTGATTTCACATTAATCAAATAAGTCTAATGATAGCCATGATTATAATAGTCTAATCTCCTAAAAGAAATCCTAACTTCAAATCTAATTCCAATTTCTTTCCAGATTTTGTTAAAAAAATCCTCACCATATTCAAAAATCATCACCGGTTTTTTTTTTCAAAATTATCAACACTAGGATTATTTAAAAATTTATTATCAAAATTTGTATTTTCATTAACACTCTTACAAGAATAATAGATTCCTTATTAGATGTCTTTTTACCCGTGTCTTGATAAGTGAGGACATTATATAAAAGAAAAATCGGATGAAACCCTAATGATTTGACACTTTTTTATCGTCTCAATATGAAGTTTATGATTAAAAAAATAGTTAGCTAGATAGAGCCGTTGTCTAGTGTACTACGGAAGAGTATGTGAAGAAAGACTCGTTAAATATGAATATGGCAAGTTGACTATTACCATGTGTGAAATCTCTTGCGTGCAACAAATGAAGCCTTGTTCATTCAATTCCCACCATTTAGCCCAATGGTTAAGACTTTTAATCAATATTGATTGAAATGATTATATTAAAAATCATTAAAATATTTTGGACTAAATTAACTAAATTGAGAAGTTGAGAAAAAAAAAATTCTGTTTCTATTTCAGAAACTGAGAAGCTAAAAATTCCAGCTTCTGATTTCTTCGATTTCTCTATTTCTGAAATAGAAATCTGTTTCAGAAATAGAAAAATCAAATTGAGTTACCAAACGGATTTCTGTTCCAAACATGTTCCGGGGAACAGAGAAACAGAGAAATTGAGAAACATAAATTTTATCATGCGCGCCCTATACCTCCCGGGTTCAAAAGTCAGGTTTCGAGCCGAGGTTATCTGTGGATGGGTTGGGTACCTTAGGCCGAAATTCTCGCTCACGTGGGGATTAGAGTGTTCTTGACCCACTACGGCTGGAGCTCGGTTATTAAGGGTGCGTTTGGTAACGTTTACGTTTAAAAATTGTTCAAGGAAACGAAATAGAAGAAAGTGTTTACGTTCGGGAACAATTTTTGAACAAAAAAACACGTTTGGTAAATTTGTTCCGGAAATAAAAAATGAACGGAAACACGTTTGGTAAATTTGTATAAATTTTTTTATTTTTAATTTTAATTTTTCTATTTTCTTTCTTATTTTCTTATTTATTTTTCCTTTTTCCTTTTTTTTTTTTTTTTTTCTTCTTTTTTGGCCGGTCGCCGGCCTCAACCATGGCTGGCGACCGGCCGACGAGGGCCGGCGGCCTCGCCGAGCGGGCGACACTCGGCAAGGTCGTCGGCCCTCGACGACGTTGCCAACCCTCGACGGAAAGAAAAAAGAAGAAGAAAAAAGAAAAGAAGTGTTTCTGAATTTTTTTCCGAAACAAAAAAACAATTTTTTTTTTGTTTTGTTTCTTTTACATTCCAAATGTGTTTCCGCGAACAAAAAATAGTTTTGGAACAAAAACGCAAACAAACGCGTTTTTGTTAAACTTTTTTTGCTTTCAAGGAAAAAAAAAAAAAAGTTGTTTAAAAATAGAAAAAAACAAAAAAACAAACGCAATTTTAAGGTACTCGGGCGAGGCTGGCCATTGGTTCTATTTTACGGGGCGAATTCTGATCAAGGTTTATGGTGAGGCTGCTCGAAGAGAGAGGGGTCGGGTTCGAAGTGCTGAGGGACAAGCTCGACGGGTCGTTCACGAGCAACTCGGTAGCCAGGATGATAAGGCGAGTCATGGTGGAGTCGGAGGGAGAGAAGCCGAGGGCGAGAGCATGGGCCATGAGGGAGATATTTGCAAATGTGAAGTTGCAATTCGAATATTTGGATGAGTTCGCTCGGGCACTTGAAAAGGGCAGAGCCTTTGAGTTGTTGAACTCGTGGTCCCAGAATCGGCCAAATTCATTTGAGACGCCATGCTCAATTATTGTTATTATTAAGGGGCAGCACCAAGTCCATCAAAATCGATTCGATTACATGTTGATACGACACGCCCTAAATTAACTCTTTAATTAATCGGTCCCCATTTTAATATCCAGCAATGATCTATGTGCTGATCTATCCGTACTATTGGGGATATCATCGTATTTCCGATAATTGATTTTGGTGCAAGCTTTGTTTTGAAGATGAATATCAAGAGACCGGCTCAAATATCTAAAGACCGAGGCATTTTCAAACTACTCATGTTAGGACATCAATCGATATGATGGGAGTAATTTAAAGGTGAAACACTCACAACTTACATAAGGAAGAGAAGAAGATAGATAGGTTTGTAGATTTCTTTCACCTTAACAAAATACAATTATAATACTCCCCTATTTATAGACTTGTTACATAATCTTTGCTCTTCCTAATAGATAAAGTTAGCATTCCGGATAAGATCTAGAAACTAACATTCTAGACAAGATCTGGAAACTAACAAAATAATCATCATATCTCATCGTATCTTTAAAAACAATCACTCTCTAAAAACAATCACTACATCGAGAAATACAAATTCAAATAGACTTATTAAAGATAATGCTGTAATTATGACTTTTCTTTAATGCGGATGTTGAATTTGGTTTAATTTCTAACATGATATTCCTAGAGAGCTGAGTTCTTATTTTTAAGATATTCAAGTTATCACGAAATCAACCCCTTCTTTCGGCCGATCAGCAAATTAACGAGACTTAATGAGACATTTCCAAGGAAAACTAAAACTTTTGCTTTTTTCTTTTGCGCATGAGAAACACTCGCCCCGATGTTAGAATGCCATTTACTTGCAAAATCGCGCGTGTGTAGCGAAGTTAACTAATCTCATTCTCTTCCGGCATCATGCCTGACCTTATCGTTTGGATCAAGTGCACCGAGTAGAGGCACGTGCACGCTCCACCATAAGCTGGTTTCTCTTTTAAACTCTCCCTTTCCACTTCGTCTTCCTTCCACACACCGCCATGGAAAACAAAGAGAAGCTCCACGTTGCAACGTTCCCATGGCTCGCTTACGGCCACCTCATGCCCTTCCTCGAGGTCGCCACCTTCTTAGCTCGAAAGGGCCATCGCGTCTCCTTCATCTCCACCCCGAAAAACCTCTAGAAGCTCCCCGGAAACCTCCCTCTCTCCATAACCCTTGTCGAGGTTCCCTTGCCCCGCGTCCATGGCCTCCCCGACTCAGCTAAGTCGACCTTCGAGTTGCTGCATAACATGATGCCTTACCTTAAGAAGGCATACAACATGCTCAAGCTTGCTGTGGCCAAGTTTCTTGCGAGCTCGAATGTCGATTGGGTGATCCAAGACTTCATATCTTTCTAGTTACTTTAAAAGGCAAGATGACTGGGTGTTATATCGGCGTTCTTCAGCATATACAATGCTGACACCCTTGTCTTCGCCGGCCTGACCGTCGATCAGGCCTGCCATCTTTTCTGATCGACGGTCAGGCCAGGGCCAAGACGGCGGAGGACTTGATAGTCGTCCTTGAGTGGGTTACTTACCCCCACCAAAGTCGCATACAGGCTTCATGAGGTGATTAATGAAGAGGATTTCGTGGACTCTGACGCTGACATGTCCGTTTTGGAAAGGTCAGGTAGGTTGATACAGGGTCGCGATATCGTTGCCGTGAGGGTCTGCAGCGAGTTTGAGGCCAAGCCATTGAGTCCACTCAAGAAGCTACACACGAGTCATGTGGTTCCGGTGGGGCTTTTGCCACCCCAGATTAAAAGATGCCACGAAGGAGACGGGAGATGGAGCGAGCTAAAGCAATGATTGGATGATAGGGAAGAGAAGTCGGTATTCTATGTCGCTCTCGGCACCGAGGTGGCTCTCAGTCAAGAGTCCATGCACGAGTTGGCGCGTGGGATTGAAAAGTCAAGTTTGCCCTACGAAGGGTGGTAGGCCGAAAGGCAGGCTGGGGTAGTATCCCTTCCGAGATCGAAAGCCGAGTGTTGGGTCAAGGATATGTATAATGTGATCCTTTATTTTCACACCCACATTTTCTTTTTAAAGTAGCGGTTATTTCACATACAGTTTTTTCACACATCACACCTTTTTGTAACAAGATAATCGTTTTAATGAGAGATGATATATAAAAGAAACAATCGTTCATTTTTTAAGAGTAATCACAGGGTCTAATGCAAACTCTCACTTTGCAATACCCCATCAGTATGCGAAGGGATTGGGTTAATAGAGTATGCCTATAATTTCGTTGAATCTCTGTGAATTTCTGATAAACGCAATACAAACAATGGCTAGAGGTCTGTTTTACTTTGATCTTGTTTTTCCATAATTGATTGTTATGTCTAACATTTGGTATCAAAGCAATTTTAGTGCCTCTACCTTGTTTTTGTCAATTGTTGGTGTATTTTTTCAGGCCTTTTGAATATGAACAGTAATTCGGCCATATTGGGGTCAAGAGGAAAATCGTTGATTCCTGGCAAATTCTAGCCACCCACCGCTTCACTTCGGCCGGTGCGGTTGCATTGCCATGAGGAAGAGTAACCATGAGTTATTTCGGTATATCGGTGTTCGTTGGAGGCTAATCAGGCAGCAAAAGTTATTGTGGTTAAGGGTTTGCGTTAAGGGAATTTTGTTTGATTTGGGCCAATTTGTTGGCCGTTTTTGCCAAAACTTGGACCTATATAGTCGTGCTAGCATGGTCTTCAAAATCCATTATTAATTTCGGTCTTAGATGAGCTGCCGGAGAAGAAATGGGCAGCGAAACCGTAGCGAAATCATGCTAGCATGGTCTCCAAAACCCATTATTAATTTCCAAGGATTTGTTTCTTTTCACAAGTTGCATCGCTTCGTCTTGTCCAAGTTGACTTTTTTTCCTTTCTAAGCCAACATTTCGGTTGTGAAAAAGTGAATGTGCACAGATGAACAGGTTTCATGGCAAGAGACTCCTCCAGCTCCACAAATTTCATGAAACAAGTATTTTATGAAGTTTTAATACTTATTACGAAAGTATAATTCAGTTCTAAAATTTTTCAAATAGTACAATCAAATCATAAAATTTGTCAAATTGATACAATCGCGTTCTAGAACTTATCATCAAATCAAATCCTAAAACTTGATAATATTTTCTATTTGACAAGTTGGATGGACTTAATTGAATGACTTAATTGCACAAAGTTGATAAATTTTAAAACTTGATAATATTTTCTATCGGTGGAGCGCGCACGTGCCTAGTAGAGGCACGTGCGCGCTCCACCGATAGCCGGTTTCTCTTTTAAAGTCTCTCTCCACTTCGTCTTCCTTCCACACACTGCCATGGAAAACAAAGAGAAGCTCCACGTTGCGATGTTCCCATGGCTCGCTTACGGCCACCTCATGCCCTTCCTCGAGGTCGCCACCTTCTTAGCTCGAAAGGGTCATCGCGTCTCCTTCATCTCCACCCCGAAAAACCTCCAAAAGCTCCCCGCGAACCTCCCTCCCTCGATAACCCTCGTTGAGCTTCCCTTGCCTCGCGTCCATGGCCTCCCCGACTCTGCCGAGTCGACCTCCGACCTGCTGCATAACATGGTCCCTTACCTTAAGAAGGCATACGACATGCTCGAGCCAGCTGTTGCCGAGTTCCTTGCGAACTCGGACGTCGACTGGGTGATCCAAGACTTCATGTCTTTCTGGTTACCCCAAAAGGCGAGACGACTGGGTGTTAAATCGGCGTTCTTCAGCATATTGAGTGCTAGCACCCTCGTCTTCGGCGGCCCACCATCCCTTTTGATCGACAGTCAGGCCCGAGCCAAGGCGGCAGAGGACTTGACGGTCGTTCCCCAGTGGGTTACTTACCCCACTAAAGTCGCGTTTAGGCTTCACGAGGTGATTAACGAAGAGGATATGGTGGACTCTGACGCTAACATGTCCGTTTTCGAAAGGCTTGGCAGGTTGATACAGGGTTGTGAAATCGTGGCCACAAGAACCTGTAGCGAGTTTGAGGCCGAGCCATTGAGTCTACTTAAGAAGCTTTACGGAAGAGCCGTGGTTCCGATGGGGCTTTTGCCGCCCCAGAATAAAAGCCGGCACGAAGGAGACGGGAGGTGGAGTGAGCTAAAGCAATGGTTGGATGATAGGGAAGAGAAGTCGGTGTTCTACATCGCCCTCGGCACTGAGGTGGCTTTGAGTCAAGAGTTAATGCACGAGTTGGCATGTGGAATTGAAAAGTCAGGTTTGCCCTTCATCTGGGTGGTAGGCCGAAAGGCCGGCCCGGCAGTATCCCTTCCGGTTTTGAAAGCCGGGTGTCGGGTCGAGGCTTCGTCTGGGTGGGTTGGGTTCCTCAGCTGGACATCCTGGCCCACCCGTCGGTCGGTGGGTTCTTGACGCATTGTGGGTGGAGCTCGGTCATAGAGGCCCTCGGGCAGGGCCGGGCGCTAATCCTGTTTTCCGGGGGGTACTCGGACCAAGGACTTGTGGCAAGGCTGATGGACGAGAGGCGGGTCGGGTCAGAGGTACCAAGAAATGACCGAGACGGGTCGTTCACGGGCGACTCGGTATCCAAGACGATAAGACGGGTCATGGTGGAGCCGGAGGGAGAGGAGGTGAGGGCAAACGCATGGGCCATGAGGGAGATATTCGGCAACGTGGAGCTGCAGCACAAGTATCTAGAGAAGTTCGCTCAAGTACTTGAAGAGGGCAGAGCCACAAGTTGATGAGATGATCATGTCGACCTAGAATTTTCTGTGTGAGTGTGCTTTTTTTTTTTGTCCTGATTGCGATTGTACGTCACTAAGTAGTAAATGCTGGGTCCATCTAAGTCTCTGCTTTATTCGGGCAGCACATGCCCTTCCTTTTTCACACTGAACACCTCCCGATTCTCAACGACCATTCTAATTCGGGTGTGAATACTAAATATAGCATCTGTTCTGATCATGATGGCAGACGAGACTGAACACCTCCCTACTCTCAACGACCATTCTAATTCGGGTGTAAATATAGCAGCTGTTCTGATCATGATGGCAGACAAGACTGAACACCTCCCGATTTTCAACGACCATTCTAATTCGGGTGTCAATATAGCAGCTGTTCCAATCATGACGGCAGACAAGTTGATGAATTTGGGCCACAATTTGCAGTGTAGCTTTTATTGTTTTTGGTGCAATTCAATCTTTAGACCGGGCATTCTTGAACTATTATTCTAATGAAATGTAGCAGAGTGAGTTCATTGCACCGCCATGAACCCAACCATTTCTCTGTCTTTTTTTTTCTTGCTAGCAAATGTTGAGTAGGCTTGCTCAATTAGATTAAACCTATTGCCTTACGAGACGAGTTACATGATTTGAGGAATATTTCCTTAAAAGAAAGACCATTTCTATTGCACAAAAATATTAGTTAATAGAAAATATTTGCGTCATCATAACAATCTATACTTAAAGATTTTCTATTAACAATGAAGATATTTTTCGCTAACCCACTTTCTTAAATGATGCAAAGATTGTTTTTAAGTTAAAAAAAAAAATATTTTCTCAATCATCAATGATTCATGAATCAAATTTCAAAGATGCATGTTGAGCCCCGCAAATAAAACACACCGGGTTCTATACAATTTTTACACTATCAATAATTTGAATGAATTGCGAATAATGGATATTATAGAAATCCTACTTGACATTTATCAAAAGCATTGATGCAAGAGTGCATGCGTCGTAAAAGGGAAAATGTAAAAAAATGATTAAAGAATTTTGATATAATGTTTGATATTGTTCTTAAAATTTAAATTTGTTCAAGATTTAGCATTTATCCAAAGTTCAAGTCCCATTTAAATTACACATTAAATTTAAATTTTAAAAATTATATCGAATAAATTAAACAAAAAAATTGTATTTTGAATCAAAACTCAATAATTATTTATGTAATTTTATCGAAATTTATGAGTTTTTTTTTTTTTTTTTTTTGGGTTGGTGTTTTGTCATGTTTCCCCTGGCACACCTGGTAGGCGGCTAAGGCCTGTTTGTAGCAACCATCCAAACAGTGGTCCCGATTCTTTGTTAAAATCGGTTTATTTTAGAATCGCGTTTGGTAAAATTTTTGTTCCGGGAACAAATTGGGAATAAATTAAGAACCAAAAAAAAGTTGATTCTTGTTCCAGGAACGAATTTGAGAATCAAAATCAATAAATTTTCTTCTTCCCTTCGGCCATCTTGCGGCCAGCCCACCACCACCGCCATGCCGTCCGCGTCGCGCCGCTTCCATCGCACCATTGCTGGCCCATCCGCCCGCCGCCCCGCCGGCCGCCGTCGATCCGGCGAGCTCGCCCGGCCACCGGCGAGGCGGGCCTCGCCGGGGCCCAGCGAGGCGGGCGAGCCTTGCGACGCCCGGCCCCACCGGTGGCGGCGAGGCTCGCCCGGCCCGCCGGTGGCACAGCGAGCCTCGCCCAGCCCCGCCGGTGGCCTGGCAGGCCTCGCCCAACCCCGACGAGGTCGGCCTGGCCACCGGCGGGGCTAGGCGAGCCTCGCCCGGCTGCCGGCGAGGCTCGGCCGACGAGGGCCGGCCTCGCCGAGGGCCGGCGACGCTCCGGTGAGGTCGCCGGCCAGAAGAAGAAGAAGAAGATGAGAAAAAGAAAAGAAAAAAAAAGGAAAATGAAAAAAAAAAAAGAAACAAAGGAAAAAAGTAAAAAAATTATTTAAAAATTAAAAGAAATTGATTTGGAACGAATTAATGAACACGGTGCCAAAGCGATTCTATTCCAGAATCGAAATTTTGGACGATTCTCCAAACGGCTTAAAATGCTTAGAATCGGTTCCGAACGAGAATAAAAAAGAATCGATCGATCGATCGAATCATTTTCTTAGAACGAATCGTTCTGCAAACGTCTTAAGAGGCCGATTCTCTGTGGATCGGAATCGTGTAATTATTGCTAGCCGGAATTTCCGCCCATCCCATCTTGGGAATTGTGATCTGATCTTGCTATGGATGGGATTTTCAAAGATTTATATTTTTCAAGTTGAATAGCTTCATCTTGTCCAAGTCAACTTTTTTTTCTCCTTTTTAATCAACACTTCTGGAGTTTAAAAGTAAATTGCTAATAAAATTTTTCATGGCAACGGATCGCCTAATAAAAATTAATTAATTTTTGGTTGAGCGACAATTTTGACCCTAATTTTTTTTGAAAAAAATTACTAACTTTCACTTAAATCCGAAATCTGATTCATTAATTTAGAACCATCGATTGTCATTGGCAATGAATGTATATGGACTTGCTGGTTGGATTTAAAGCACCATTCATTGTCTTCTTCTCTGAACCACAACTTGGAGAAGTTATTTATTGTCTCTGACACTTCACCTTCATGGTCTCTGACACTTCACCGTCAAGTCAAAAAGACTTCCAGATTGAATTTCTCTAGCTAGATTTTATCATTTTGTTGTTATATGTAACTATAGACCACCACCCGTCAAGAGGCACCATTGACATGATCCACCAAACTCACGACTAAAACTTTTTTTTTCTCGAAACAAGATTGCTTCAAATAGAAAGTTAACGATGGGGGTCAGATTTGGGATAAGGTAAAAGTTTGTGATTTTTACGAGACAAAAAAAATGTTGAGGTTAGAATTGTTACTCGACTTAAAATTGTTATTTATTTATTTTATTTTTTTGGAATTAGCTTAGCAAGAGATTCACACCTCTTGTTCCACAAATATCTTGATCCACAAAACGACATATGATTTCCATCCATAGGGCGATGGTCCCGATCCCCGAGATTCATCCAAGTAAATTAAGTTGTGAGCGTTCGCATTTGGAATAAAGCACTTACACGTTCTCTTGAAATTTCAAATGAATGTCCAACACCTCAGTTTATGATATTTTGCATGAACATATATAATACAAGAATGCCAATTTAACATACAATATAAAAAACCACGGTATAATTCAGTAAGATTACTGTCGATTGTTTTAAGAAATCAAGTCATTGGATGAACATGAGATTAGTGTTTAGGCATTTTAAAACCCACATGGATTGGATGTAACGCCAGGAAAAAAAAGTGTCAAAATTGCAATTATGACTTTGGTTTTTTTTTTTTTTTAAAGTCAAAATCGTGACTTTGATTTGAACTTTGATATGGCGGGGAAAATTCTAAATAAGGGCATGAAGTGTCCTTGTTTTCTTAAATAGTTGCGGGCCCATTAGAAGTGAACTCAGCATTCTTTAGTGTATTCAGTTTTACTACTTGTGCTTTCCACAGACCACCTTCCGTCTTGATCGATGGCCCAAGCCAAAGGCCGGAG
This sequence comes from Eucalyptus polyanthemos subsp. polyanthemos, assembly GCA_017140185.1. Classification (NCBI taxonomy): domain Eukaryota; kingdom Viridiplantae; phylum Streptophyta; class Magnoliopsida; order Myrtales; family Myrtaceae; genus Eucalyptus; species Eucalyptus polyanthemos. The sequence goes on along the minus strand of CM029459.1, from coordinate 11,025,850 downwards.
GACTTGACCGTTGTTCCTGAGTGGATAGATTACTCGTCCAGGGTCAGGTTCAGGGTCCACGAGATGGTCATTCACCAGGATTGCATGGACACCAGAGTTCCAGATTTTCAGAGGATCAGAGTTGATTCGGGGTTCCAAGCTCATGGCCATGAGGAGCTGTGGCTAGTTTGAGGCTGATCCGCCGAGGCTACTCCAGAGCTTTACGGAAAACCCGTGGTCCCGGTGGGCTTATTGCCACCCCGCCTCAAATGCGGCAGCGGAGACGATAGATGGGTCAGGCTTGGCACCGAGGTTAACATCTGCCGGGAGATGATGCCGGAGCTCGCGGCAAGGACAAAGAAGTTGGGTTTACCCTTCGTTTGGGTGGTGGTCCAAAGGCCCGACCTGGAGATTATACCTCCCGGGTTCAAAAGTCAGGTTTCGGACTGAGGTTATCTGTGGATGGGTTGGGCACCTTAGGCCGAAATTCTCGCTCACGTGGGGATCGGAGTGTTCTTGACCCACTACGGCTGGAGCTCGATCATTAATAGTGCGTTTGGTAACGTTTCGTTTAAAAATTGTTTGAGAAAATAGAAATAGAAAAAAGTGTTTACGTTACGGGAACAATTTTTGAACAAAAAAACGCGTTTGGTAAACTTGTTCCGGAAATAAAAAATGAACAGAAACACGTTTGGTAAATTTGTATAATTTTTTTATTTCTTTTAATTTTTTAATATTTTTATTTTATTTTTTCTATTTTCTTTCTTATTTTCTTATTTATATATTTCTTCTTTTGGTCGGTCGCCGGCCTCAGCCATGGCTGGCGACCGGCCGACGAGGGCCGGCGGCCTCGCCAGGGGCCGGCGACGCTCCGGCAAGGTCGTTGGCCCTTGACGGCGTCGCCAACCCTCGACGGAAAGAAAAAAGAAGAAGAAAAAAGAGAGAAGTGTTTCTAAATTTTGTTCCAGAAACAAGAAACAATTTTTTTTTTTTTTTTTTTTTACAAACGAAATGTGTTTAAACAAAAAATAGTTTTGGAACAAAAACGCAAACAAACGCGTTTTTGTTCATTTTTTGTTCCCAGGAACAAAAAAACAAAAAAGTTGTTTAAAAACAGAAAAAAGAAACGAAAACAAACGCAGCCTAAGGTACTCGGGCGAGGCTGGCCATTGGTTCTATTTTACGGGGCGAATTCTGATCAAGGTTTATGGTGAGGCTGCTCGAAGAGAGAGGGCTCGGGTTCGAAGTGCTGAGGGACAAGCTCGATGGGTCGTTCACGAGCAACTCGGTAGCCAGGATGATAAGGCGAGTCATGGTGGAGTCGGAGGGAGAGAAGCCGAGGGCGAGAGCATGGGCCATGAGGGAGATATTTGAAAATGTGAAGTTGCAATTCGAATATTTGGATGAGTTCGCTCGGGCACTTGAAAAGGGCAGAGCCTTGAGTTGATGAACTCGTGGTCCTAGAATCGGCCAAATTCATTTGAGACGCCATGCTCAATTATTGTTATTATTAAGGGGCAGCACCGGGTCCATCAAAATCGATTCGATTACATCGATATGTTGATACGACACACCCTAAATTAACTCTTTAATTAATCGGTTCCCATTTTAATATCCAGCAATGATCTATGTGCTGATCTATCCATCCTATTGGGGATATCATCGTATTTCCGATAATTGATTTTGGTGAAAGCTTTGCTTTGAAGATGAATATCAAGAGACCGATCAAATATCTAAAGACCAAGGCATTCTCAAATTACTCATGTTAGGATAGCAATCGATATGATGTGAGTAATTTGAAGGTGAAATGCTCACAACTTACATAAGAAAGAGAAAAAGATAGATAGGCTTGTAGATTTCTTTCACCTTGACAAAATACAATCATAAGACTCCCCTATTTATAGACTTGTTACATAATCTTTGCTCTTTCTAATAGATAAAGTTAATGTTCCGGATAAGATCTAGAAAACTAACATTCTAGACAAGATCTGAAAACTAACAAAACGAATTTGAAAAGGAATCTTGATATAAAATTCCTCCTTACAGTACGAAACTCTATGCGATAGCCTCTAGTGATTATCTTCTCAATATGCAATAGGCGTTCTTCTATATTCCAGATTAAATATTAGAAAGAATACGTATAACCTAGTAAAAAAGAGAAATAAAGATATGTAACAAGAATAGAAATATTCTCGTTTTGATAATATCCACATCACTTTATAAGTATGTTTGGAGTAATAATTTGTAGGCAAAAAAATGCCGTTATATAGTCGTTATAAAATAATGAAGAATTTATGAAGAAATAAATGAAAAACGTTGTACAACCATTAAATTGCCGTTATATATGAATGGCAGACGAAACCGTGACGAAAATTGATGACGGTAGAAAAGTGGTCACAATAACTATGGCTTTTAATATTTTAAAATTATTGGAATATCCAATGGGGGGCCATTGAGAAGGGATGATTGGGTGGGTCATGACGGACGAGGAGAAGGCGTCAAGGGTGGACGCATCAGCGTAGAATTTATGAGAAAATATTGGCTCTGTCGAATGTGCCAACCCAATAAATAAGATAGGCCATAAGGATGGGACACGTGTTACAAGCGGGTCCAAATTTCAGACTCTTTGGGGGTGCATGGAAACACTCCAAAAAAGTGTTTCCGGAACACTTCTGTACGGAAAGTGTTCCCGGAAACAAAAAAAGAACAGAAACGCGTTTGGTTGCGTTTCTGTTTTTTTTTTTGTTTTTTGTTTCAGAACGAAATAGAAACAGAAAAAAAAACATAAAAAAGTTGTTTATAGCTTGAAAAGAAAACACTTCTCGGAAAACAAAAGAACAAAAACCACTCTTCTCTCTCTTCTTCTTCTCTTCTTCTTTTCTTTTTTTTTTTTCTTTTTTTCTTTGGGTCCTACGCCGAGCCTCGGCCATGGCCGTGGCCTACGACCGGCCGTCGAGGCTCGGTCGAGCCCGGATCCAACCGAGGCCGAGCCTCGCCCAACCACGGCCAGGCTCGGCCTCGCCGTGGCTGGGCGAGGCCGCCCAACCCCGTCGGCCATCCGCCGGAGGCTGGTGATCGGTCGAAAAAAAAAAAAAAAAAAAAAGAAAGGAAAAAATAAAAAATAAAAAAATGTTTAAAAAATTAAAAGAAACAAAAAAATAATAAAATTTACCAAACGTGTTTGTTCATTTTTTATTCCGGACCAAACGTTACCAAACGTATTCTTTTGTTCAAAAACCTGTTCCCGAAAAACATTTTTTTTTTGTTTTTGTTAAAACAAAAAAGAAAAAGAACAAACAAATCCATGCGCACCCTTTCTTCTCTTTCCTCTGCACGCTCAGTTGTTCAGCAATTCCAGCGGTGTCATTTGGCAACGGCGGACGATGGGTTTCGATGCAACTGCAGCGGCTAGAGTGCGTGCATGACAACCCAAAATTTCTGTTTTCGAAATAGTTTTTACGTTCCTGCACTGCATTTTACGGAAGAGAAATCCGTTTGATAAACCTATTCGGTTTTACATTTACGAAATAGATTTATTCCGTAAAATAGGTTTGGAAGAGAAATCGAAGTTAAAATTTTATACTTCGATTTTTGGAAGAAGAAATCGAAATAATTTCTCTCATTAAACCCTAATTTCGCTAAGTCCTCCTTCATCTCCTCTACGTCTCCTCCTCCTCCTCCGCCTCTCCTCATTTTATTAAAAATAAAAATAAAAATATTCATTTTATTCATTTAAAAATAAAAATAAATTTATTAAAATAAATAAATTATTTTTATTTATCATTTTATTTTTAGTTTATTAAAAATAATTTATTTATGATAAATAAATATAAATTTATTAAAAATAAATTTAATAAATTTATTAAAAATAAATTTAATAAATTTATTTTTATTTGCCCTGAGTGTTTTGCCAAATAATTATTTTTTATTTTTTTATTTTTATTTATTTTAAAATAAATTTATTCGTAAGATAAAATAAAATAGAATAAATAAAATAAATTTATTTTTAAGGATATTTTTATTTTAAAATAAAATTATATTTTTAATTTATTTTTATGATTTATTTTATTTTATTTTATTCATCAAACGAATTTCTATTTTTAGAGTAAAAACTTTGTGTCGTTATCAAACGGTTATTTTCTTTAGAAACTCTTACAGAAATAGAAATAGAAAAATCTATTTCTATTCCGCAAACTATTTGCAACAGAATAGTTGTCATGCGCACCCTAAGAGCTTTGGAAGACGGCGGTGGGCTAGCGCCAGGGAACGCGACAACTGCAAGTCCACCGCGGCCACAATGTTCTGTAAGGCCTACGCGGCTTTCCTCTGCCGGCCCTACAACGCCGGCGTCCATGGCGCCAACAAGCTCGCTTCCCGCCACAAGCACGCGTGGATGTGTGAGGCATGCGAGTGCACGCCGGCAGCCTTCGTGTGTAGGGCCGACGCCGCCGCCCTGTGCGCTGCGTCCGACGTGGACATGCACTTGTCAACCCCCTCGCCGGCCGCCGCGTGCGGGTCCCCTTAAAGCCCTTCTTCAACGCGGCCGCTGCTGCCGCCGGGCCGTTGCGATGAGCTCCGTCCCTGACTTCCTCAACGACGAGTGCTGCGGCCCCACGAAGACCGCGAAAGGGGTCGAAGGGGAAGCCGGAGATGCGTTCTGGAATGAAGAGAGAGAGAGAGAAGAAAGAGTCTGAAATTTGGGCCAGATGGACACGTATCATACCCATATGGCCCTTCCTATTGAATTTGCACGTTAGAAGCAGCCAATAATTTCTCAGAATTTATGAGAGCTACTGTAGTGGCACAACCATAACGTCCGCGGCATGCATCACGCATTGGCCCAAACATTGGAACAGAGGATCCTATGTAAGGTTCAATCATGCCCGCATAAGTACTCGGCTCCATCGAATCGGCTCCGGTCATCTTGGGGCGTTGTCATAGGACGGGCCCCACTTTCTCCAAGCGGCACGTGCTTCTTTATTTTGGCCTGGATTGCTAGGTAGGAAAGTGAAAAGCTGTCCGGATCATTTGAGGTGTAGAAAGACTTTATTAGATCAAGTAAATTAATTTTTCAAAAGTTCATCGGATTCACCTCAAGTTGCACTAAAGACCTATTTAGTAATTATTCTGTTTATGAAAATAATTTCTACTCAAAAATATTTTTTTATTCCGTTTCTAGACTAAATTTTTTAGTATTTGAAAGTTTTTAGTAAATATACAAAATTTGTATTTCCAAAATAAAGATGTATTTGGTACAATCCTCAAATTTTTTGTAACCTAATTTTTTTTAGTTTTTAAATAATTTTATTATATTTCTCATTTTTTTTTTTCTTTTTTTTCCCTCATTCTCCTCTTCTTCTTCCTCTAGCTGATTTGCGACCAAACGAGAATCGATTACCTTGCTAGCCTCAAGGAAGCCCAGCCACCGCGGTGTAGAGGAGGAATAAGAAAAGAAAAGAAGAAAAGAAACAAAAGAAAAGAAAGAAAATTACTTGATTCTTGAATTGTTTCTAAGAATAAAGAAGCAATTTTTTTTTTGTAATTTCTTGATTCTGTTTCAATTTTATTCCAAATGACAAAAAAATTAACTGACATTAACAAATAGATTTATGTTTCTTTTTTGTTCAGAATAACAAAAGAATAGAAATAATCAAATAGGGCCTAATTTTTTTTTTAATTATACAAATTTATGCACTATATAGTATTAGTTCTATCCACCATTCATTCGTAAAATCCAAATACTTAGGAATGACAAACTCTAAATTCACTCTACTTGACTTAGATAGTTTATCTCAACAGAAATATAACACTCAATTTATACTAATGACATTCCCTCCTCAACTGGAAAGTAAAGTACCTAAATCTTTTCAGCTGGTCATAATTTGTTTCTCGATAGTTTATCTCGTGTGATATTTGTTTTGTTACATCAAAAAGTTTAACAGAATAAGAAGTAACATCTCTCCCGTGAATCGTCTAAGTCAATGCACATGAAGAGAAGATACGAAGTCTCAAAGATAATAATTAGCTAACTTGGCTGCAGCCACCTCTACTTTTGACTTTACTAATATTGCATAACTCACATATCGTTTTTAACTCAACTCATTTCTTGCCTCTAAAAAAAAAAATCAGATATTGACATGTAGGATTATGTATATAATTTTTTTTTCCATGAAACAAACACCAAAAAAATCCGGAAAAAGTTTTCTTGAAAAACCTTTTCCACAAAACGAATGAAGTCTTTAGTCTTGTGTAATAAGTTATAGACATCTAAATGTTAGTTAATTTATGCCAGTATTAATTAGAATTTTAAAGCACCATACGTAGTTCTTGTAGATATATGAGGAGAAAGCTCATTCTCCATTGCATTCGAGTTCACTCGCTAGTCACATCACCACCACACCCGTCAAATGAGAAAGTAGTGTTCATAGCCACTGCCATGGAAAACGAAGAAAAGAAGCTTCACATAGCGATGTTCCCATGGCTTGCTTACGGCCACCTCATGCCCTTCCTCGATGTCGCTACCTTCTTAGCTCAAAAGGGTCATCGCGTCTCCTTCATCTCCACCCCAAAAAACCTCCAAAAGCTCCCCACAGACCTCCCTCCCTCAATAACCCTCGTTGAGCTTCCCTTGCCTCGTGTCCATGGCCTCCCGGACTCGGCTGAGTCGACGGCCGAGCTGCCGAACAACAAGGTCCCGTACCTTAAAAGGGCCTACGATATGCTCGAGCCAGCTGTTGACAAGTTTCTTCAACACTCCGGCGTGGACTGGATAATCCAGGACTTTGCATCGCACTGGTTGCCCCAAGTTGCGAGCCGACTGGGTGTGAACTCAGCATTCTTTAGTGTATTCAGTGCTACTTCTCTCGCTTTCCTCGGACCACCTTCTGTCTTGATCGATGGCCCGAGCCGAAGGCCGGAGGACTTTACCGTCGTTCCCGAGTGGATAGATTACCCGTCCAAGGTCAGGTTCAGGCTCCACGAGGTAGTCACTCACCAGGATTGCATGGACACCGGAGCTTCAGATTTTCAGAGGTTTGGCGACTCGATTCGGGGTTCCAAGTTCGTGGCCGTGAGGAGCTGTAGCGAGTTCGAGGCCGATCCGCTGAGGCTACTCCAGAAGTTTTACGGAAAACCTGTGGTCCCTATGGGCTTATTGCCGCCCCGCCACAAATGCGGCATGGGAGACGAGAGATGGGTCGAGCTGAAAAGATGGCTTGATGATAAGAAAGAGAAGTCAGTCTTCTATGTCGGGCTTGGCACCGAGGTTAACATCAGCCGGGAGATGATGCCGGAGCTTGCGGCAGGGATCGAGAAGTCGGGTTTGCCGTTCGTTTGGGTGGTGGGTCAGAGGCCCGGCCCGGAGATTATACCTTCCGGCTTTGAAAGTCGGGTCTCGGGCCGAGGTTATTTGTGGATGGGTTGGGCACCTCAGGCCGAAATTCTCACTCACGCAGCAATTGGAGGGTTCGTGACCCACTGCGGTTGGAGCTCCGCCATCGAGGCGCTCGGGCGAGGCCGGCCGCTGATTCTGTTTTCCGGGGCGAATTCCGACCAAGGGTTGATGGCGAGGCTGCTCGAAGAGAGAGGGGTGGGGTTTGAGGTGCCGAGGGACGAGCTCAACGGGTCGTTCTCGAGTGACTCGGTGGCTGAGACGATCAGGCGGGTCATGGTCGCGCCGGAGGGAGAGGAGGTGAGGGCAAAGGCATGGACCATGAGGGAGATATTTGGCAATTTCGAGCTGCAAAACGAGTATCTCGAGAAGCTCCCTCCTCAGATCATGTTAGCTTAGCTGGTAGCACATGGGATGGGGCCATGTTCGTTCCCCGCGTATGGAAAAGACAAGAAAATCGTGTGGTTTGAAATTAAATAAACGACTTCGTACAATAAGCAGATATTTCACTATGGTTATCCGTTTGTACATACAACCTATAAAGTTTTATGTATTTTCCTCCAGTTGGTTAGCGCTAAAAAATTATAAGATAAATCGTGGAATAGCCTCTCACACAGGCCAAAATACTAGTTTTTAGTAAAAACTAAGGAATTGATTGAGTAACAATTTTTAATTTACTTTGAGAATAACAATCTATTTAGATCACAAAAAATCAAATACAAATTGTTATGGAGCACACTCATTTAAAAATTTGTGGCTCATAACTATAAGTTTTTCTCTTATATTAGCAAAGCTCTAGAAACTAAAAGACGAAAAGCAAAAAGTTACTTCTGCCATGAAAAGTAATATAACTTGCTACCAAGAAAATAGCAAAGTCCTAAAAGCAAGAAATTCAATTTTAGTGTTACCAACTCCCTCGCACTCTTAGCATATTATGGATCAATCACTATGTATAAATCGGGGGATGAGTAAAGCTAAAAGGGATTGGCTAGCTTAATTTGTGCTACCGTAAAGAATAAAATTATTTGTTATTTGATTTTTTGTGATGCAAAACAGACTATTATTTTCATAATAGATGAAAGACTGTTACCCAATCACTTCTTAAGCTAAAACTTGATCGTTCTTTCTTGCCAAGATGATAAGGGATTGATTATGCCCTGATTTTAATGAAAAATCAAATGCGCGGTTTCCTCAAACTTGGCCAGGCAGTGGAATGGGGCAGTTAAGTTTGCCCTCTGTTCAGGTGGGTAGGGCGGAAAGCTTGCTCCGGTATAATCTCTTTCGGGTCCAGAAGTCTGGGTGTCGATCCAGCAGGTTCTCGGCGCGTCGTCGCGTTGGAGCTTGGTTGTAGAGGTACTCAGGGAGCGCCAGGCGCCGATCTTGTTTACTATGGGAGCTCAGACCAACGGCTGATGGCGAGACTGATGGATGAGATGCGGGTCGAATAAGAGGTGCTAACGGATGAATGAGAGGGGCCACTCACTAGTGACTCGGTAGCCGGGACGATTAGGGGGGTCAGTGGAACCAGAGGGAGAGGAGTCGAAGACGAGTGCATGGGCCGTGAGGGAGATATTTGGCAACATGAAGTTGCAATTCGAGTATGTGGATGAGCACGCCCGGGCACTTGAAAGGGGCAGAGCCTCGAGTCATTGAACTTGTGGTCCTAGAATGGGGCCAAACTCATTTGAGACGCCATCCTCAATTATTATTGCCATTAAGGGGCAACACCGGTCCATTAATTAGATATGGGCCATGTATGAGAAAAACAAACTAACCTAATCATGCATTGAAGAACAGGATTCAAGTATGAATTAGAATCGTGTGCGTAAAACATGACGTAAAATAAATCTGACCCCCACCCATTATTCAAGTTTGCATGTAATAGGAATCCGCGGAGATTCAATGGATATTATGGGCGCGCTCTACTAATCCAATGTCATCGCATACGGATGGAATATTTTCCAAATAGAAGGTTTGACTTAGACCTTGTTACACCCTCAACTACCTCTGATCGGGGCGATTTCTAAATGGATAGTTGTTATTGACAAGGCACAAACGTGGAAACCATTCGACTCAAATATCTAAAGGCCGGGGCATTCTCGAACTACTTGTGTTAGTACATCAATCGATTTTCCAAAGGAGGTGAGTTCTTATTTTTGAGACATTTAAGTTATCACAAAGTGAGCCCTTTCTTACGGTCACTCAAGACTTAAACTCTGTTCGTTTTACAAAAATTATACATTTTTGGAAATTATTTTTTGGGAAATCATTTTAAAGAAAAATAACAATATTTTCTGATATTCGGTTGAAACTTGAAAATGAACTAGGAAAATATTTTTCTCTACTCGATATGAAAATTTTGATTTGATTTTCATCCGTGCATTCATTTAGATAAATTTATTTATTTTTTAAAAAATTTAAAATTTTAACTTTCTTAACTTATTTATTTATTTTTATATATTCTTTACCTTCTTCTTCTTCGCCGATCACTAGCCCCTTCGATCAATTGCCAACCATGGTGACGCTTGGTGATCAGCCAAAGGTGAGCTTGAGTACTCAAGCCTCACCAGAGGCTCACGCTTGCTAATTTGGCAAGCAACTGGCTCATGCTAGCCTGTGGTTGGTTGCCAACTGTCATAGTGTTTGGCAACTAGTTGAAACAGAAGGGGAAAAAAAAGAAGGAAAGAAAGAAGAGGGAGCTAGTAGAGGTGTGAGACAAGAGAGAGTGAGTGTGGAAAATGTTTTCCGCTTGAAAATGTTTTCACTATTTGGAAAGCGGAAAATGTTTTTCCTATCTTATAAATCTTTTTTTCGTTAATAGAAAATATTTTTTCTGATCAATTCATTTTCTGTGAAACGAATATCGAAAAATCTAGAAAATATTTTTCCAGAAGTAGTTTTCGGCCAAATAAATGGGAGCCTAAGACTTTTGCTTTCTTCTTTTGCGTATAACAAACATTCGCTCTCGTGTTACAATGCTATTTACTTGCAAAATCGCACGTGTGTAGCGAAGGAGACTAATCTCATTCTCTCCCGGGACGTGCGACGAGTAGAGGCACGTGCGCGCTCCACCGCAAGCCGGTTTCTCTTTTAAAGTCTCTCTCCACTTCGTCTTCCTTCCACACACTGCCATGGAAAACAAAGAGAAGCTCCACGTTGCGATGTTCCCATGGCTCGCTTACGGCCACCTCATGCCCTTCCTCGAGGTCGCCACCTTCTTAGCTCAAAAGGGTCATCGCATCTCCTTCATCTCCACCCCGAAAAACCTCCAAAAACTCCCCGCGAACCTCCCTCCCTCGATAACCCTCGTCGAGCTTCCCTTGCCTCGCGTCCATGGCCTCCCCGACTCTGCCGAGTCGACCTCCGAGCTGCTGCATAACATGGTCCCTTACCTTAAGAAGGCATACGACATGCTCGAGCCAGCTGTTGCCGAGTTCCTTGCGAACTCGGACGTTGACTGGGTGATCCAAGACGTCATGTCTTTCTGGTTACCCCAAAAGGCGAGACAACTAGGTGTTAAATCGGCGTTCTTCAGCATATTCAACGCCAGCATCCTCGCCTTCGCTGGCCCACCATCTCTTCTGATTGACAATCAGGCCCGAGCCAAGACGGCAGAGGACTTGACGGTCGTTCCCCAGTGGGTTACTTACGCAACTAAAGTCGCGTTTAGGCTTCATGAGGTGATGAACGAAGAGGATTTCGTGGACTCTAACTCTAACATGTCAATTTTCGAAAGGTTAGGCAGGTCAATACAGGGCTGCGATATCGTGGCCATAAGGACCTGTAGCGAGTTTGAGGCCGAGCCGTTGAGTCTACTCAAGAAGTTTTACGCAAGACCCGTGGTTCCGATGGGGCTTTTGCCACCCCAGAATAAAAGCCGCCACGAAGGAGACGGGAGATGGAGCGAGCTCAAGCAATGGTTGGATGGTAAGGAAGAGAAGTCAGTGTTCTACGTCGCCCTCGGCACCGAGGTGACTTTGAGTCAAGAGTTAATGCACGAGCTGGCACGTGGGATTGAAAAGTCAGGTTTGCCCTTCGTCTGGGTGATAAGCCGAAAGGCTGGCCCCAGCAGTATCCCTTCTGGGTTCGAAAGCCGGGTCTCAGGTCGAGGCCTCGTCTGGATGGGCTGGGCTCCTCAGCTCGACATCCTGGCCCACCCGTCGATGGGCGGGTTCTTGACGCACTGCGGGTGGAGCTCGGTCATAGAGGCACTCGGGCAGGGCCGGGCACTGATCCTATTTTCTGGGGGGAGCTCCGACCAAGGGCTGATGGCAAGGCTAATGGACGAGAGGCGGGTTGGGTCGGAAGTGCCAAGGGACTGCCGGGATGGGTCGTTCACGAGTGACTCAGTAGCCGAGACGATAAGGCGGGTCATGGTAGAGCCAGGGGGAGAGGAAGTGAGGGCGAACGCATGGGCCATGCGGGAGATATTTGGTAACGTGGAGTCGCAATTGAAATATTTGGAGTTCGCTCGAGCACTTGAAAGGGGTAGAGCCTGAAGCTGAGGAACTTGTCAACCTACAAGTTGGGTGTGTGATTCTACTACGTTGGCATCATGCATGCATGGGGCAAAACACGTATCAATCGTGGATCCAGGAATGATATATGGCATCAGTTTTAGTATACTAATTTCGTTTTCTAGCGCAAGCGTTACATCAAGATCATTATCAATTATCAAGAGAATGGCTGGATCTGAAGACTTAGAAAAATCCACCTTCCCGGAAAGTGAGTTCTTGTGTTCCCTTCTTCTTTCTTTCTCCAGAAAAAAATGACATGTAAGAGAGTGAGTTCATAGCACCACTACAAATGCAATCATAAGTTCTTTCTTAATCGAATGTTTTATGGGCTCATTCATTTAGATTCAACTTGTTTTGTTTTGCAACAATTCATATGATTTGGAAATAATTTTCTTTAAAAAAAATTGTAGAATAAAATTGTTTCTGTCGCTCGTAAAAATTAATCAATGAAATATGTTTTAATGAAGACACGGTTTCGTCCACAGGGTGGGCGCCCCAATCCCCGAGATTCCTCCGACTCAGATAAATTGGGATGCAATGTTAGCAATGGCATGTAAAAGCAAGGACCATTTACTTGGGCCTTAGCGTTTCTAATCAGCCCGTCGCTTATTAAGCCCAAATAACAAGGCTGTTTCGTAATTTCTGGCCCATTTCACACAACAGCTTACTCAGTACAAAGGTCAATCGGTCTTTCACTGTCCCCTCTCTCTCTCTCTCTCTCTCTCTCTCTCTATATATATATATATATACAGCAAGACGAGCGCGCCTACTGGGGCCGGAATGAGCAACACCGGTGGCGGTTACTGGGGGTGCTCCACCGGTAATGACTGCAGTGGTAATTGCAGTGGCCATGAAAGGCGACAGCTTAGGCAGCTTCGATGGAGGAAGACGAAAGAGCCGCGCCGTCCATTGGGCCGTCCAGAGTCTCGTGCCTAAATCCAATCGGTTCATCTTGGTCCACGTGATGCCCGGAGTCACTTCAATCCAAATTCCAGAAAACGTTTTACGAGCGCATATGGGACTTATGTTGTTTGGACAGCAATTCTGATAGCTGTAGACTCTTGTGATGTTGATTGACCAAGTCAACGCGCGATCAGTTCGACTCCATGCTGTGTTCCTCGGAGGTGGAGATCGTACACCCCTGGCGGAACTGGACGAGAATGTGGTGGCGATGAACGTGGAGGAAACGAAAGTGAAGTTTTGAGCAGGTGTTTGCTCCGTTTAAGACTTGCATACAGAGCATCACCAAAACAAACTCCTCATCGGCATACCAATAAAATCCCAGCATTGGAACGATTAATAAGTAGACAACGAATAAATTGCGCAATGACAGGATAAACGGTATGAATCTTGCTAGGATCAAACTCGACACATAAACAGTTCATCAAGAGTCTAAAATGACAATGAAACTGTGAACTCGCTCTTGCAAACTTGCAGCAAATCAAATTCCCACTGTTTTAAATAAGCTTGAAATAACCTGACGAATTCTAGGAATCATTCGACCGAAAAAAAAGAGGAAAAGAAAAGAAGAATTATGGGGATCCAGAGCGCCATAAATCCAGCAATATGATCTCTCTCTCTCTCCTTTGCCCATGTGTTCTTGTGCTGTGTTCTTGTGCTATGCCTCTAGAAGCTTTTCATTAATAATCCACATGTTCATTGTCAAACCATTTTGAGTAGTCATATAAGACCAGACAAGAGAGAATTGAAGCTTGGTCATTGCAGAACAATGAAATTCACATTAGTAAAAGCAAGCAAATTCACATCATTCCAGAAAACTGAGATGACAATGCTCGAAGGATTCTTGAAGAGTCGCTTGTTCTTTCAACAATCTGTAATTTCCACTACATCAATATCATGTATAATCTAACCCGTATACCTGGCATTACAAGAATCAAACGGGAGATAAAAGTTTAACTCACCATACAAAAAAACAAGCTAGTTATAGATGACTGCAATCAAGCGCAACAACCTTCAGATACAAAACTTTCAAAAGAGAAAATTAATCTAAAGGTCTGTGACAGAAAAGAGAAAGGAGAGAAAGAAATGTGGGAAAAAAGTTTTCTCTGTATTAATTTCTATATGTCAGTACATTGTACATTTATAATGTAAGGATGGAAAAATAAACTAGGAAAGACAATATACATTAATCAGAATTTCCTATTTACTGTATTGATCAAAGATATACTAGAATCAATTATAATTAGAATCGACTCCAAGATCTTCCAACACTCCCCCTCAAGCTGGTGGCCTATATATGTCGAGGACACCTAGCTTGCTTAATAGAAACTTGTGTTGTCTTTGGCATAGTGGCTTAGTGAAAATATCTGCAGATTGATCCACTGTTCCGATGCCTTTTGTTACGAGAACTCCTTCTTTGATTTTGTCATGCGTGAAGTGACAATCAACTTCTATGTGCTTTGTTCTTTCATGAAAAACTGGATTCGCTGCCAACTTAAGTGCAACATCATTATCACAGAACAATTTACTTGGTCCACTAACTTGTATTCCCAAATTTGAAAGAAGTCCTTGTATCCAAATTATTTCACAGGTGATTTTCGCCATGGCTCGATATTCAAACTCAGCTGATGACAATGATACGGTAGATTGCTTCTTGGTCTTCCACGAAATTAACGACTTTCCCAATTTAATACAAAAGCCGGTGATGGATGGCCTAGTCATCGGGCAAACAGCTAAATCTCTTATGTGAGTTCTAATAATGTCCAATATCCTCAAATTTTGCAAATGCCCAATGCTCTTAAGGAATTTTGCAATTGTTGTCCTTGCTAAATGCAGTTTAATAATTGATGCTATCTTTCGATTGATTCTACGATTTCTCTCAATGAGGGTCATCTCCATAAGAACAAGCTTTTGTAGAGACATGAGAGAGCCCATGGAGTTCTCAAGTTTAGCAAGTTTAAAGCAATTCCTCAAGTCAAGGAGAGACAAGGATTCTAGATGGCCCATGGAGTCTCATAGTTGAACAAGTTTGTAACAATTCTTTAGGTCAAGAGTGCCTTCAATTCCTGTCAAAAATATGTCTAGCTAAGCTAGTGACACAAGTGAGCTCAAGGATTCTAGAAATAGAGCAAGTGGTCTACACCACGAGGCACATAGAGTCTCGAGCTCCTTCAAAGAAATGGATTCATGTATTCTTGAGTTTCTATCCAAAGTAGGTCCAGCTGAGTTAACGACACAAGAGAGCTTGTGGAATCTAGAAGTCGAGCAAATCATCTACACCACAAGGCATGGAGAGTCTCGAGCTCCTTTAAAGAACTCGTGAACTCAATAACTCTTCTATCCATATGTGAGATAGGTCTAGCTGAGTTAACAGCACAAGTGAGCCCATGGAATTAGATAATTCTTCAATCCCTCAATAACATAAGTTGAGCTAAGTTAACAACTTGCATCCTTGAATATCAAACTTTTACGGATGAGAATCTCTTTAGGCTATGAATGTCATGCAGCTTCTCACAATGGCTGATGTTCAATTGTATTAGGTTTCCAAGCACGATATATGTTATGAATATAAACAAGCAAATCGGATAAAATTAGTCAGCATGAAGGAAATGAAATCGAACACTAGATTTACATGGTTTAGTCTGAATATTGGAACATTTGTCCACAAAGAGAATAGCCGGAATTCCACTATAAAAATATGCAATAAAATGGAGATCACAATCACTCAAGCACTCAAATACTCTCGGTGTTTTCTAGCCTATAATTTCATCTAATAACTCACACAATATTTAGCCTCTCAAGCCTCACTCAAGGAATTAAATAAATTCTACTCATAATACTTTAGCTTGCTAAATCACTTGGGTGTAATTACAACGAGAAAATCTCCCTCTGTTAAGAGCTTTTGTCTTTTTTTTTTTCAAGAAGGCTCACATGGCTTCTTTCTTCAACCTCTTCCTTGCTTGTCTTTTGCAGTCCTAATAGGAGAAACAAGACAAAAATATGAACTCATTGAATGGCAGCACAGGTGCCCACAATCAACATCGACATCCACCAAATTTATGTGCCTGTATGCACATGCATGTGCATGCATTAATAAGGGGAAGAAAAACTATAGCCATTCTTGCATAATGCACTTCCTTCCTCTCTCTCTTCAATCATTAACAAAGACAAAAGAAGGGAAGGGGAGAAAGCAATGTAGATGGAGCAAAAGTCAAGACAATTTATTTAATGTCAAAGTACGCAACACTTTATCAAAATTTAATCGACAATAAAGCAAAATAGCCAAACTATTCAACGGTTGAATTTAATCAATGTGATGATAGAGTGTAGAATATGTTGTTGAGATAATAAACACTTGTGCAAAAGAAGAATTCCTCTCACCTTACCTCACTCTTCTAACTCCAACCATTTCAACAAGGCTAGAATCCACCATGTAACTCTTGAGATTTTATAGCTTGTATAAAGTGCTATGTCTACACAAATCTTCATGAGTTACTTCTACAAATTCAAGCACCTCTCATATTATTATTGTTAAGAAAATCCTCCTTATGGTTTTGAAGATGAATAATAATTAAATGTTACTAATGTGTGTATTGGTTGTGCAAAACTAACTCGTAGCTGCTCAAGTCAATATGCAAATGAAGTCTCCATAGGGTTGTCTAAAAGCTTGTAGTGCTCTGCGTCTACTAAGGGAGAACAAAGTATTGAATGTAGAAGATGTCTAAAAGTTGATGGACCTGTGCAGAAGGTGAATAAGCCATAGAGTGAGGAGTCCGCAAGGGCTTGGATTGATCGTAAAAGATGAGGAACTATGTAGGACTAGAGACATTAGTATGCCTGAAAGGATTAGAGAGTAGAAGATGATCGGTTGGTTTTAGCATGAAGTGTGAAAGGATTAGAAGAACCGCAAGCGAAAGTAGCTTCTGCTATGGACGAGGTGGAAGACGCGTGACATGTTTTTATGATCTTCAATATAAAGACCAAGACCTTCTTTCAAGTTTATTTGAATTCAAATTGATCTTTAACATCAAGACATGGACTCTAAAGTCCACTAAAAGCACACGAGTGTCAGAACACCCTTTTGTACTTTTGTGAGTTCATATTAAAGAGTCTGAGAGCCTACAGAAGCAGAAGTCTATGCTTCATGAAATCTTTTGATTTGCCCATTGTTGGAGAAACTCTCCATCATGTTTGAAGGATGACAAATTGATCAAAAGCTACAAATATGTTGATTATTGTTTAATAGATGCACATGTATTATGTAGATGGTGCCCTAACAAGTTTGTTAAAAGCATACAAGGTATTGGGCACATAGGTATCTAAAAGTTAGATAGACCAAAAAAGAGGGTGAACAAGCCTAATAAAAGGACAAGTTCATGGAGATTGAAAGGGTTAGTAAGAACACCTAGAGTGGGGGTAAATAAGTGTTAACAAAAGTCTTTGCAAAGTTTAGTAGAAATAATTTGCCTTTAGAAAATCACAGACAAATTCAAACTTTAGCGAATTAGATAAAACTTCAAACAAAATAAAGAAGTTTAAACTTAAACAGTTAATTAGAGCTACGAATCAATATAAAGGAGTTTAGGGAAGAGAATAAGAACACAAGGTTTATAGTGATTCGGCTTAGATCAAGCCTACGTCCACTCTCCTACGCTGATAGCCCACCGGCTAGATTCTACTAAAAATCAAAAGAGATTTTACAACTTGATAATCTCGACTTCTCGATGAAGAGTCTCTATTGGTCTCTCACAAAGTCTCACTATGAGTTTCTCTCTTTTATATACAACTTTGAGCTCAATGAATGGAATAACAAGGAACTAGGAAGCTTCAGACTTTGAAATTTTTCTTTCACGCACTCTATCGAACAATTGGAGAATCCACCTTAAATACTCCTTCATGCCTTCTCGATCGTTAGCATTTTCCAAAGAAATTCTTCCAATCTACCCGTTGGACAGAATCAATTAAAGAGATCTTGAGTCGTTTGATGATTTGTGATGAAAGTCCATCAATCATGTTTGTCCATACAATCAAGATATTGGTTTCCATAAGTAGAACCTTCCAAGTTTATTCACCTTCCAAAAGATTTGAATATCATAATTGATTCCAATAAGAATAATTAATCATGTAGGTAATATATCCAAACAGAAGGTCATCCATATGCCACACGAATCAAATCCTTAAAGAAATAAAGATAATCTTGCATCTGGATAAGTCTTCATTCTTCAGTCTAGAAACTGTCAGTTTGGGCAAACTTTGAACTTAAAGTCTGGCGGTCTTCAAACTTTTGACACTAAAGTTTGAAAGTCTTCAGACTAAACTTTGGAAAATTTTTGTCAACTTCAAAATAGTTAAGGAGTTTTCTCCAACAGAGACTTGGATGGACTATGAATCCATGAACAACTTATTAGAGCCAGAATTGCCAGTACACTTGAAAGGACCATAGGATGGTAGGTGAAAAGTAAGTTTCAAGGAGAAGCACAAAAAGACTTAAATGGGATTTCCAAGGATTTTGTTTCTTTTTACAAGTTGCATAGCTTCGTTTTGTCCACGTTGACTTTTTTTTTCCTTTCTAAGCCAACATTTCGGTTGTGAAAAAGTGAATGTGTACATATGAATAAGTTTCATGACAAGAGACTCCTTCGGCTCCACAAATTTCGCGAAACAAGTATTTTATGAAGTTTTAATACTTATTACGAAAGTATAATTCAGTTCTAAATTTTTTTAAATAGTACATTCAAATCATAAAATTTGTGAAATTGATGTAATCACGTTTTAAAACTTATCATCAACTCAAATCCTAAAACTTGATAATAGTTTCTATTTGACAAGTTGGATGGACTTAATTGCACAAACTTGATAAATTTTAAAACTTGATTGCATTATTTGAAAATTTTAAGACTCGATTATACTTTAGTAACAACTTTTATAATTCCTAGTACACTTATCCCAATTTTCATAAGTGAATACTGTTAGCTGGGTTCACTCCTATGTGGAGGAAGCCCAATGAATTACAAGCCCAAAAAGGGCTTGAGTCCATGTGATAAGTTATATGGAGAAATAGGATTTCTCATTATATTTATAAAGTGGTAGTCACAAAAGAATATTAGAAAGCAAAAAATTTAGGGGTTGGGGTAATATCTGATTTACATCAAGCTAGCATTAGAGGTCAATTCGTGATCCGATTGAGCTGAAATTTTGTCAGTATATTTGTGGCGCAATTTTCTCGAATTTGAACAGTTTGATTTTCGTTTGAAGCTTCCTATATCAGGTTTTTCATGGATTGATTAAAACCCGTGTTTTTGGTCAAATTTATCTTAATCTCTTGTAAAATTCATGTGTATTGCCAAGAATTATGTTCTTGAGGTGTTTGCTGCTATATACCTCTAGTATTTGCTAGAGAAGAACATTATTCACCAAATTCTATTGATAGTGAAGAATTTCGAGTGGACTCTAGTCCCGTGGTTTTTGATCTCCTTACATCGAGAGGAGGTTTTCCACATAAAAAATTGTCTCATGCTCGCGTGTTTGGTATTTATTTTACTTTATCATATCGATTCTTATTAGGTTTACACAAGATGGAGATTATTTTATTCCGCTGCGTGGATTCGATATTGTTCAAATTATTACTGTTCTCCCATCAAAGTGGTATCAAAGCATCTAGTTATTGCTTGATTTTTTTGTCTTGTGTTAAATAATATAAACGAATACAAGTAAAATGATTACACTTAATGGTTTGAATTATCATATTTGGAAAATGAAGATGAAAGACCTTTTATATGTGAAAGATTTTTATTTGCATGTATTTGCCGAGGAGAAATTAGAGAATAAAACTGATGTTGAATGGTCTATATTTCATCATCAAGTGTGTGGTTATATTAGGCAGTGGGTGGATGATAATGTTTTGAACCATATTATTGAGGAAACACATGCATGCAGTTTATAAGATAAGCTCGAACAATTATATACTCGAAAGACTATGAATAATAAGTTATTTTTGATAAAACAAATTATGGCTCTAAGATATTAAGACGATACTCATTTGATTGATCATTTAAATTATTTTCAAGAAATTATAAATCAGTTGGCTGCAATGGAAATCAAGTTTGATGATGAGATACAAGCACTATGGTTGCTTGGTACTTTGCCGAACTCTTATGAGACGTTCCAAACATCTTTGTCTAATTATACCCTAGATAGTACGATTACCATGGATTTGGCCAAGAGTATTATTTTGAATGAAGAGATGAGAAGGAAGACACAAGGATATTCCTCTTCACATTCCGATGCATTAGTTGTCAAGAAAATGGGAGAAATGAGTCTCGAGGTCCAAGAAATAGAGATAAAAGTCGAGATAAAAGCAAAGTAAATATAATAAATTTGCTAATGTTGAGTGCCATTATTATCATTAGAAGGGATATATTTAGAGGTTTTGTCACCAGTTAAAAGGGGAGAAACAAAAGGAGAAAGTAAAAAGAATAAAAGTGATAATGATAGTGATGAAAATTGTGTTATTGCACTTAAAGAAGACTTTCTCATTATTTTTTATGGTGATGTGTTGAATTTTGTAACTCATGAGATCAGTTGGGTAATTGATAGTGGTGCATCCATTCATGCTACGTCTCGTAGAGATTTCTTTACATCATACAGGTTGGGCGATTTCGGATCTGTGGAGATGGGAAATAATGGGTTAGCTCAAGCTATAGGCATCGGTGATGTGTGCCTAGAAACTAACAATGGCACAAGGTTAGTATTGAATAATATTAAACATATACCTGATATCCACTTGAATTTGATTTTTACAAGCAATTTGGATGATGAGGGCTATTCAGCACCTTCAGTAATGGTCAATGGAAGCTCACTAAAGGTTCTCTTGTTATGGCTAGATGTGAGAAATATTCTTCGTTGTACATTATGCAAGCAAAGTTGTCTATAGACAAAATTAATGCAGTAGACAACGAAGATGCAACTAAGTTTTGGCATAAGAGGCTTAGTCACATTAGTGAGAAGGTTTGTCACTATTGGTTAAGAAGAAGCTCATTTTAGGATTGAAAAATTTGGCGCTACAGAAGTGTGCTCACTGTTTAGCGGGAAAACAAAACAAAGTTGCATTTAAAAGCTCATTCCTTCAAGAAAGTCGGATATATTGGATTTAGTACATTCTAATGTTTGCGGTCCTATGAAAACAAAATCACTTGGTAGCTCTCTTTAATTTGTTACCTTTATAGATGATTTTTCAAGGAAAATTTGGATTCATACCTTGAAAACTAAATATCAAGTATTATATGTTTTTAAGCAATTTCAGATTCAGAGAGACAGACTGGAAAAAATTGAAATGTATTAAAACTGATAATGGGGGAGAGTTATTGGATATTTTGATGAATATTGCAGATAACAAGGTATTCGACATCAAAAGAAACATACCAAGATGCCTCGGTTAAATGGCTTAGCTGAGAGAATTAACAGAACACTGGTTGAAATGGTAAAATACTTACTTTCAAAGTCAAAGCTACTTTGATCTTTTTAGGGTGAGACTTTAAGTACAATTGTATATGTATTAAATCTTACTTATGCATTCCTTTAGAGTTTGATGTTTCTAATAGAGTTTGGATGGGCAAAGATGTTTCTTATGATTATTTAGACACAAAGCATTTGTGCATATTCCCAAAGATGAGAGGTCTAAAGTTGATGTGAAAACACGATAGTGCATATTTATTGGTTATGAACAAGATATGTTTGGCTACAAATTTTATGATCTACTTGAAAAGAAAATTGTAAGAAGCAAAGACATTGTGTTTATGGAAGATCAAATAATAGAGGATATTGAGAAAGCAGAGATGATTTCAGCACCACAGGTTAGTGATAATTTGATTGATTTTGATCTAGTTCCTCTTATAAATATTCCTACATAGGTTGATGAAGAGCAGCAGGAAGTCAATGTTCCAAATAACACACATGTTCCTAAACATGTTGAAACAAATAATAATATTCATGAACTAGAGGCTCAATTAGATATTCTACTAGATGTTCAAGTTCGGAGATCTATTAGAGACCGACGACCTTCCACCAGGTATTCTGAAAATGAGTATGTATTATTGACTAATGTAGGTGAACTAGAGTGCTATGTAGAAGTAATAGAAGATGAGTATTAAAGCAATTGGTTTGATACTATGCTTGTTGAAATGCAGTCACTTTATAATAATTATACTTTTGAGTTGGTGAAATTACCTAAAGGTAAAAAAAGCTTTGAATAACAAGTGAGTATATAAACTGAAGCAATATGAACATACTTCACAACCATGGTACAAAGCTAGATTGGTTGTTAAGGGATTCAGTCAAAGAAAGAGTATTGATTTTGATGATATATTTTCTCTAGTAGTGAAAATATCTTCTATCCGTGTGGTATTAGGCTTGGCAGCTACCATAGATTTGAAAATTGAGCAAATAGATGTTAAAATAGCCTTCCTACATGGTAACTTGGAGGAAGAGATATACATGGAACAATCTAAGGGTTTTAAAGTGAAAGGGAAAGAGAATTATGTATACAAATTGAAGAAAAGTCTCTATGGCCTAAAACAAGTACCAATGCAGTGATACAAAAAGTTTGCATCAGTTATAACAAAACATGGCTATAAAAAGACTTTTTCGAATAATTGTGTGTTTGTCCAAAAATTTTCTAATGATGACTTTATTATTTTCTTGCTTTATATTGATGATAAATTGATTGTTGGCAGGAATGCTTCAAGAATTGAGTTATTGAAGAAATAGTTGAGCAAGTCTTTTGCCATAAAATACTTGGGCTTGGCGAAGCAGATTATTGGCATTAGAACTACCCGAGATAGAGATGCTAAGAAGTTGTTTTTGTCGCAAAAGAAATATAACGAGAAGATACTTCAAAAATTTTACATGGACAAAGCTAAAATGGTTAGCACTCCTCTTACTGCTCACTTTAAGTTAAATATGAAGCAAAGTCCTATGACTGATAAAGAGAAGAAAGATATAGAAAGTGTTCCATATGCCTCAGCTGTAGGAAGCCTAATGTATACGATGGTATGTACACGCCCAAACTTGGCGCACGCAGTTGGCGTTGTTAGTCGCTATTTGTCAAATCCAGGCAGAGAGCACTGAAATGCAGTAAAGCGGATTATGAGGTATCTTCGAGGAACTTCAAATTTGAAACTCAATTTCGGGACCGAGAAACTTGAGTTGGTTGGATACACTGATTCCGACTTGGCAGGAGATATTAATACTCGTAAATCTACATCTAGTTATTTGATTTCTTTTGCGGGTGGAGCTATGTCATAAAAGTCAAGATTGCAGAAGTGTGTTGCACTTTCTACAAACGAAGCTGAATTTATTGCAACAACTGAAACTAGTAAAGAGATGCTATGGATGATGAAGTTCTTAGAACTTGAGTTCAAGCAAAAGAGGTATGTGTTATTTTGTGATAATCAAAGCGCAATTCATCTTGGTGAGAATTCATATTTTCATTCTAGATCGAAATATATTGATGTTAGATATCATTGGATAAGAAATGTTCTAGATGAAAAATTATTGGAACTTGAGAAAATTCATACGGATCATAATGGCTCTGATATGATGATGGGATGTTCCATTAGAAGAAATTCAACAAGAGATTCATTTGTGCCTTGAAGAATTGTGTGAAGCTTGAATATTATCAATTGATAGCAAGAATGGTGAATCCCTCCACATTGTCGTGAGGGGAAGATTTGTTAGCTGGATTTACTCCTATGTGGAGGAAGCCTAATGAGTTACAAGCCCAAATAAAGCTTGAGCCTATATGATAAGTTATATAGAGAAATAAGGTTTCTCACTATCTTTATAAAGTAGTAGCCACAAAAAGAAATAGTAACAAGAGAAAAACAGAAAGCAGAAAATCTGGAGGTTGGGATAATATTTTATTTACATCAAGCTGGCATCGGAGGTCGATTCGTGGTCCGATTGAGCTAAAATTTTGTTAGCATGTTCGTGGCGCAATTTTCTCGAATCTGAAAGATTTGATTTTTGTTTTAAGCTCCCTACATTAGGTTTTTCTTGGATTGATCAAAACCTGTGTTTTTTATTAGATTTATCTTTGATCTCTTGTGAAATTCATGTATATTGCCAAGAATTATGTTCTTGAGGTGTTTACTGCTATGTACATTTATTATTTGCTAAAGAAGAACATTATTCACCCAATTTTGTTGATAGTAAAGAATTTCGGGTAGACTCCGGTCCCGTAGTTTTTGATCTCCTCACATTGAGGAGGCTTTCCCCATAAAAAATCATCTTGTGTTCGCATGCTTAGTATTTATTTTAATCTATCATATCGATTCCTATTAGGTTTACACAAGAGGGAATATTATTTTATTCCGTTGCATTTATTCAATATTGTTCGAATTTTTACTGTTCTCCCATCAAATACAAGTCTCAACAACAATCTCTTCATCCATGAAATGACATATGGTTTCATTCATAGGGCAATGGTCTCGATCTCCAAAATTCATCCAAGTAAATTAAGTTGTGATGCAAATGTAGGAATTTGGAATAAAACACTCAATTAACCTCTTCAAAGTTCAAATGAACATGTAATACCTTAAATTGATATCATGAGGAAGATATATTTATAAGAATGTTGATTTAACATACAATAGGAAATACCATGGTACTCAATGAGATCATTGCCAACCCTATTGAAAATTTGAAAGAAGTCATAAAAAAAAAACCCCAAATTTTGCTCAAAATGACATATTTATCATAACTTTTTTGTGACACAAAAAATCTCAAATTTTGTCCACTGTGACATATTTATCGGGAAAATTGTCCAAAAAGTCTTAAACTTATCTAATTAAGTCATAAACCTTTTTAACTTTGTCAATTCAGTCTTAAACATTATCATATCTTGCCAATTGAGTTCATCCAACCAATTTTAGTGGGAAAATACTGATGTACACACCGGTAGTGCCACGTAGGACCACCTAAGGCCGACGTAAACAATTTTTAATAATATATATATTTTTTATTTTTCTATTTTTCCCTTTTTTCTTTCTTTTCTTATTATTATTTTTTTATTTTTGGCTTTTTTCTTTGCCTTTTTCCAATGGTTGGCCAGTCATAGGGGACAATTGGCTAGGGGTGATCGGTTCCCGATCGGTCTGATTCCAAGGTGGAACCGGGAACCGAACTAGGAAAACCGGTTCCCAATTTTGGAAACAATGGACCGGACCATCGGTTCCAGTTCGGTCCAGTCCGGTCCAATAGGATCGGCACTTTCTTTTTTCACTAAATAACGACAATTCATTAAAGAACGACCATGCTCTGAACCGATCAATCCAATTTGGTTCCCGAACGATCTAATAAAACTACTCACACATGTTATCATGTGCAAGATATTCAAACTTCACTTGCGTGAATATTAATCATAATTTATGTGTTTCACTCTTAATTTTAAGCATAAAAGCCATGAACAATTTGAGTAAAATATGTGCTTGGCTTAGGTTTTATAGACAATTTCTCTTCTATGCTTTGAATGTTTAGTCGATGCCGGACTCTTTGAGGCCTGAAGTGCCTTGTCATTTGCAAGTGAGGGGAGCAAGAGAGAGAGTGAGCATGAGGAACTCCTAGAGCCTTATCCCACATTGAGTAAAAGATAAAACTAACAAATAAGTTTTCTAAAAGCTTTGGTGGTCTCTTGGCCACATAAGAGGTTGTTACGTCAATTGCAATTCCAATTGCAACAAGTTTCATATATAATATTCATATATTATATGTGTTTATATATTATATGTAAAAAAAAATTAGTCCGGTCCGGTCAGTCCGGTTGGTTCGATTCCCACCTTGGAACCGGGAACCGGACCACCGACCGTGGGAATCGCCCAAAACTGGCCGGTCCGGTCCGGTCTAGTCCCAGTTCGGACGGTTTCCGTTGCACACCCCTACAACTGGCCACTAGCCACCAGAAAAAATAAAGAAGAAAGCCAAAAAGAAAGGAAAAAAATATTAAAATACTATTAAAAATTGTCAGCGCCAGCACCAACGATCCTACATGGCATTGCCAACGTCCACATCAGCATTTTCCGGCTAAAATTGGTTGGATGGACTCAATTGGTAAAAAGTGAAAAAAAATTTAGGACTAAATTGACAAAGCTAAAAGATTTATGACTGAATTAGCAAAAGTGCAATAGGTTTAAGACTTTTTAGACAATTTTCTCCACATTTATCTCAAACTTTTTTTTGGTGACATCAAAAATTCAAAACTTTTACTCGTGTGACACATTTACTCAAAAAAAAAATAATCTAGGACATTAAAAGCCTAAACTTTTTTTTGACACCAAATTTTTGGGATAATTATGTCAGACAAATAAAAATTTGGGTTTTTTTTTTTTGTGTCACCAAAAAAAGTTTGGGGCTTTAGGTGTAACAAAAAACGTGTTTGGGGTTTAAATGTGTTGTATGGGTACAAATGTGGATTTTTTTATGTAAAAAAAAAGTTCGGGGTAAATATGCCAAAGTGGACAAAAATTGGGGTTTTTATTGGCTTTTACCATTAAAAAATTAAGCCATTAGATGAATATATTGTTCCATGTTTAAGCATTTAAAAACTACATGCATGGAATGTACCACTAGAAAAAGAAAAGTATTGAAATTTCAATTGTGACTTTAGTTTCAAACTTTAATATCTCAAGTTCAAGATTAAGTTGATCCTTGAATTTTGTCCTTGGTGCATTGTTAATCAGGATGTATCAGCTTTTCATTCTACATCTTAATTGTGTGAAAGTGTGAACTTCAATATTCTTAATGGCCCATGATAATTAAGCAATGAATGCACTTAAGAAATTTTATATACACGATCCCACAAATGTCTATCATTTCATCATGCAGTTGTAAATGACTTCACATCCAATACTCAAGTTATCATAAAAGGCCGATCAGGCAATGATGAACCCTTACTAATGATAACCTTTAGTATGCAAAAGCAAGCACCATTTACTTGGGCCTCGTCGTTCCTAATCTGCCCGTCATTTGTTAAGCCCAAATCACAAGCCTGTTTCATGATTCCTGGTGCATTTTCCCATAGCAACTTCTTCACTGCAAATGTCAAAATCGGTCTTCCTCTATCCTCCCTCTCCCTTTCTCTGTCCATAGCAAAATGAACACCAGCCTTGGTGCGAAATGAGAACCACCGATGGTGACAATGGCGGTGATGGTGGCGATGGCGGTGGTTGTGAAAGGCAACTTAGGCGGCTTTAGTGGAGGATGAGGAAGCCGCAAGGCTGTCCACAATTTATCTTTAAAATGGAATTGGTAATCAAATAGATAGATGGTAAAGCGAATTTGAAAAGGAATCTTGATAGAAAATTCCTCCTTAAAGTATGAAACTCTATGCAATAGCCTCTAGCGATTATCTTCTCAATATGCAATAGGCATTCTTCTAGATTCCAAATTAAATATTAGAAAGAACACGTATAACCTAGTAAAAAAGAGAAATAAAGATATGTAACAAGAATAGGAATATTCTTGTTTTGATAATATACACATCACTTTATAAATATGTTCGAAGTAATAATTTATAGGCAAAAAAATGACGTTATATGGTTATAAAATAATGAATAATTTATGAAGAAATAAATGAAAAACGTTGTACAACCATTAAATTGCTGTTATATATGAATGGCAGACGAAACCGTGACGAAAATTGATGACAGTAGAAAAATGGTTACAATAATTATGGCTTTTAATATTTTTAAATTATTGAAATATCCAATGGGGGGCCATTGAGAAGGGATGCTTGGGTGGATCATGATGGACGCAGAGGGAAAGGCGTCGAGGGCGGACGCATTGGCGTAGAATTTATGAGAAAACCCCCTCGCTGGCCACCGCGTGCGGGGATCCCTTTAAAGCCCTTCTTCGACGCGGCCGCTGCTGCCGCTGGGCCCGTTGCGACGAGCTCCGTCCCTGACTTCCTCAACGACGAGTGATGCGGCCCCACGAAGACCGCGAAAGGGGTCGAAGGGGAAGCCGGAGATGCGTTCTGGAATGAAGAGAGAGAGAGAGAGAGAGAGAGAGAGAGAGAAAAGAAAGAGTCTGAAATTTGGGCCAGTTGGACACGTATCGTACCCTTATGGCCCTGAGAGAGAGAAGAAAGAGTCTGAAATTTGGGCCAGTTGGACACGTATCGTACCCTTATGGCCCTTCCTATTGAATTTGCACGTTAGAAGCAGCCAATATTTTCTCAGAATTTATGAGAGCTACCGTAGAGGTACAACGTCGGCGGCATGAATCACGCATTGGGGCCAAACATTGGAACAGAGGATCCTATGTAAGGTTCAGTCATGCCCACATAAGTACTCGGCTCCATCGAAACGGGTCCGGTCATCCTGGGGAGTTGTCATAGGACGGGCCCCACTTTCTTCAAGCGGCACGTGCTTCTTTATTTCGACCTGGATTATTAGGTAGGAGGGTGAAAAGCTGTCCGAATCATTTGAGGTGTAGAGCGACTTTATTAGATCAAGTAAATTAATTTTTCCAAAGTTCATCGGATTCACCTCAAGTTCCACTAAAGACCTATTTAGTAATTATTCTATTTATGAAAATAATTTCTACTCAAAAATATTTTTTTATTCTGTTTCTAGGATAAGTTTTTTGAGTACTTGAAAGTCTTTAGTAATTATACAAAATTTTTATTTTTGAAATAAAAATGTGTTTGTACAATTCTAAAATTTTTAAATAATTTTATTATATATTTTCACTTTTTCTTTTCTTTTTTTTTTTTTCCTCCTCCTCTTCTTCTTCCTTTAGCTTATCGCCAGCCAAACTAGAATCGATTACCTCGCTAGCCTCAAGGGAGCCCGACCACCGCGTTGCAGAGGAGGAATAAGAGAAAGAAAAGAATAAAAGAAATGGAAGAAAAGAAAGAAAATTACTTGATTCTTGAATTGTTTCTAAGAATAAAGAAGCAACTTTTTTATTTTATTTCTTAATTCTATTCCAAATTTATTCCGAAGAACAAAAAAATTAACTGACATTAACAAGAAAAATTTTGTTTCTTTTTTGTTCAGAGTAACAAAAGAATAGAAATAGTCATTGCTTGGCTTTTTGTTTTAGAAACAATTTTTAAACAAATGTTACCAAACGCATCCTAACAAGCATTATCAAACATGGCCTAAATTTTTTTAAAAAAATTATACAAATATATGCACTATATAATATTAGTTCTATCCACCATTCATTCGTAAAATCCAAATACTTAGGAATGACAAACTCTACATTTACTCTACTTGACTTAGATAGTTTATCGCAACAGAAATACAACACTCAATTATACTAATGACATTCCCTCCTCAGCTAGAAAGTAAAGTACCTAAATCTTTTCAATTGGTCATAATTTGTTTCTTGATAGTTTATCTCGTGTGATATTTGTTTTGGTACATCAAAATGTTTAACAGAATAAGAAATTACTTCTCTCCCGTGAATCATCTAAGTTAATGCACATGAAGAGAAGATATGAAATCTCAAAGATAATAATTAGCTACCTTGGCTGCAGCCACCTCTACATTTGACTTTACTAATATTGCATAAATCACATATCGTTATTAATTCAACTCATTTCTTGCCTTTAAAAAAAAATCAGATATTGGCATGTAGGATTATGTATATAGTTTTTTTTTCCATGAAACAAATATCAGAAAATCCAGAAAATATTTTTCTAGAAAACATTTTCCACAAAACAAATGGAGTCTTTAGTCTCATGTAATAAGTTATAAACATCTAAATGCAAGTTAATTTATGCCAATATTAATTAGAATTTCAAAGCACCATACGTAGTTCTTTTATATATATATGAAGAGAGAGCTCATTCTCCATTGCATTCGAGTTCACTCGCTAGTCACATCACCGCCACACTCCTCAAATGAAAAAGTAGTGTTCACAGCCACTGCCATGGAAAACGAAGAGAAGAAGCTTCACGTAGCGATGTTCCCATGGCTTGCTTACGGCCACCTCATGCCCTTCCTCGATGTCGCCACCTTCTATCTGGAGAAGCTCCCTCCTCAGATCATGTTAGTTTAGTTGGGAGCACATGGGATGGGGCCATGTGAGTTCCCCGCGTATGGAAAAGACAAGAAAATCGTGTGGTTTGAAATTAAATAAATGACTTCGTACAATAAATAGATATTTCACTATGGTTATCCATTTATACATTCATCCTATAAAGTTTTGTGTATTTCCCTCTAGTTGGTTAGCGCTAAAAAACTATAAGACAAATCGTGGAATAGCCCTTCGCACGGGTCAAAATACTAGTTTTTAGTAAAAATTAGAAAAATGATTGAGTGGTATTCTTTAATTTACTTTGAGAGAAACAATCTATTTTAGATTTAAAAAAATCAAATAATAAATAATAAATTGATATGGAGCTCACTCCTTTAAAAATTTGTGGCTCATAACTAACTATTATTCTTACAATAACCAAATTGTTATATTAACAAAGCCCTAAAAATTAAAAGATGAAAAGTAAGGCACTTCTACCATGACTTGCTATCAATAAAAAAGTAAAGTCGTGAAAATAAGAAATTCAATTTTAGTGTTATTGACTCCCTCACACTCTTAGCATATTATGGATCAATTACTATGTAATATCCTGGAGATGAGTAAAGCTAAAAGGGATTGGCTAGCTCAACAGTTTTTGTGCTACCGTAAGAATAAAATTATTTTAATTTGGTTTTTTGTGGTGCAGAATAAACCATTATTTTCACAGTAGATTAAAGATTGTTACCCAATCACTTCTCAAGCTAAAACTTGATGTTCTTTCTTGCCACGATGATAAGGGATTGATTATGCCCTGATTTTAATGAAAAATCAATTGCGGGGTATCCTCAAACTTGGCCAGGTAGTGGAATGGGGCAATTAAGTTTGCCCTCTGTTCAGGTGGGTAGGGCGGAAGGCTTGCTCCGGCATGATCTCTTTTGGGTCCGGAAGTCTGGGTGTCGATCAGCGGGTTCTTGGCGGGTCGTCGCGTTGGAGCTTGGTTGTAGAGGCACCCAGGGAGGGCCAGGTGCCGATCTTGTTTAAAAGGGGAGCTCGGACCAATGGCTAATGGCGAGGTTAATGGATGAGATGTGGGTCGAATAAGAGGTGCTAACGATGAATGAGAGGGGCCACTCACTAGTGACTCGGTAGCCGGGACTCGGTAGCTAAGGGCTCATGCTCGCTAATTTGGCAAGCAACCACTCGAGCTAGCTTGTGGTTGGTTGCAAACTATCGTCGTGTTTGGCAACTAGTCGAAACATAAGGAAGAAAAAATGAAAGAAGAGGGCAACGGTAGAGGTGTGAGCTAAGAGGGAGTGAGCGTGGAAAATGTTTTCCGCTTGAAAATGTTTTCCCTACTTGAAAAGCAAAAAAATGTTTTTCCTATCTTAGAAATCATTTTTCATTGATAGAAATATTTTTTCAAAGCAATTTATTTTCCGTGAAACGAATATCGAAAAATTTAGAAAATTGAGAAGTAGTTTTCGGCTAAATAAATGGGAACCTAAGACTTTTGCTTTCTCCTTTTGCGTATAACAAACATTCACTCGGATGTCACAATGCCATTCACTTGAAAATTCGCACGTGCGCAAGGAAGGAGACCAATCTCATTCTCTCCCGGTACGTGCGCCTAGTAGAGGCACGTGCGCGCTCCACCGAAAGCCGGTTTCTCTTTTAAAGTCTCTCTCCACTTCGTCTTCCTTCCACACTGTGCCATGGAAAACAAAGAGAAGCTCCACGTTGCGATGTTCCCATGGCTCGCTTACGGCCACCTCATGCCCTTCCTCGAGGTCGCCACCTTCTTAGCTCGAAAGGGTCATCGCATCTCCTTCATCTCCACCTTGAAAAACCTCCAGAAGCTCCCCCAGAAGCTCCCTCCCTTGATAACCCTCGTTGAGCTTCCCTTGCCTCGGGTCCACGGCCTCCCCGACTCCGCCGAGTCGACCTCCGAGCTGCCGTATAACATGGTCCCTTACCTTAAGAAGGCATACGACATGCTCGAGCCAGCTGTTGCCGAGTTCCTTGTGAACTCGGACGTCAACTGGGTGATCCAAGACGTCATGTCTTTCTGGTTACCCCAAAAGGCGAGACAACTCGGTGTTAAATCGGCGTTCTTCAGCATATTCAGCGCCACCAGCCTCGCCTTCATTGGCCCGCCATCTCTTCTGATTGATGGTCAGGCCCGAGCCAAGACGGCAGAGGACTTGACGGTCGTTCCCCAGTGGGTTACTTACCCATCTAAAGTCGCGTTCAGGCTTCATGAGGTGATGAACGAAGAGGATTTCGTGGACTCTAACTCTAACATGTCAATTTTCGAAAGGTTAGGCAGGTCAATACAGGGCTGCGATATCGTGGCCATAAGGACCTGTAGCGAGTTCGAGGCCGAGCCGTTGAGTCTACTCAAGAAGTTTTACACAAGACCCGTGGTTCCGATGGGGCTTTTGCCGCCCCAGAATAAAAGCCGCCACGAAGGAGATGGGAGATGGAGCGAGCTCAAGCAATGGTTGGATGATAAGGAAGAGAAGTCAGTGTTCTATGTCGCCCTTGGCACCGAGGTGGCTTTGAGTCAAGAGTTCATGCACGAGTTGGCATGTGGGATTGAAAAGTCAGGTTTGCCCTTCGTCTGGGTGATAAGCCGAAAGGCAAGCCCCAGCAGTATCCCTTCTGGGTTCGAAAGCCGAGTCTCGGGTCGAGGCCTCGTCTGGGTGGGCTGGGCTCCTCAGCTCGACATCCTGGCCCACCCGTCGGTCGGCGGGTTCTTGACGCACTGCGGGTGGAGCTCTGTCATAGAGGCACTCGGGCAAGGCCGGGCACTGATCCTATTTTCTGGGGGGAGTTCCGACCAAGGGCTGATGGCAAGGCTAATGGACGAGAGGCGGGTCGGGTCAGAAGTGCCAAGGGACGGCCGGGACGGGTCGTTCACGAGTGACTCGGTAGCCGAGACGATAAGGTGGGTCATGGTAGAGCCAGAGGGAGAGGAAGTGAGGGCGAACGCATGGGCCATGCGGGAGATATTTGGTAATGTGGAGTCGCAATTGAAATATTTGGAGGAGTTCGCTCGAGCACTTGAAAAGGGCAGAGCCTGAAGCTGAGTTACTTGTCAGCCTACAAGTTGGGTGTGTGATTGTACTACGTTGGGATCATGCACGCATGGGGCCAAACACGTATCAATCGTGGATCCAGCAATGATATATGGCATCAGTTTTAATATACTAATTTCGTTTTCTAGCGCAAGCGTTACGTCAAGATCATTATCAAGAGAATGGCTGGATCTGAAGACTTGGAAAAGTCCACGTTCCCGGAAAGTGAGTTTTTTGTTCCCTTCTTCTTTCTTTCTCCAGAAAAAATGACATGTAGGAGAGTGAGTTCCTCGCACCGCTACGAACGCAATCATAATTTCTTTGTTGATCAAATGTTTTACGGGCTCATTCATTTAGATTCAACTTGTTTTGTTTTGCGACAAATCATATGATTTGGAAATAATTTTATTTAAAAAATCATAATTTAGAAAATATTTCTGTAGAATAAAATCGTTTCTGTCACTCGGAAAAATTAATCAATGAAATATGTTTGCACGAAGACACGGTTTCGTCCACAGGGTGGGCGCCCCGATCCCCGAGATTCCTCCGCCTCAGATAAATTGGGGATGCAATGTTAGCAATGGCACGTAAAAGCAAGCACCATTTTCTTGGGCCTCAGCGTTTCTAATCAGCCTGTCGCTTATTAAGCCTATTTCACAGAACAGCTTACTCAGTACAAAGGTCAATCAGCCTTTCACTGTCCTCTCTCTCTCTCTCTCTCTCTCTCTCTCTCTATATATATATATATACAGCAAGACGAGCGCGCCTACTGGGGTCGAAATGAGCAACACCAGTGGCGGCTACTGGGGTGCTCCGCCGGCAATGACTGCAGTGGTAATGGCAGTGGCCGTGAAAGGTGACGGCTTAGGCAGCTTCGATGGAGCCCGTCCTTGGACCGTCCAGAGTCTCGTGCCTAAATCCAATCGGTTCATCTTGGTCCCCGTGATGCCCGGAGTCACTTCAATCCCCATTCCGGAAAACGTTTTCCAAGCGCATATCCCGTTCGTATAGGCCTTATGTTGTTTGGACAGCAATTCTTATAGCCGTAGACCCTTGTGATGTTGATTGACCAAGTCAACGCGCGATCAGTTCGACTCCATACTGTGTTCCTTGCAGGCGGAGATCGTATGCCCCCGGCGGAACTGGACGAGAATGTGGTGGCGATGAACGTGGAGGAAACGAAAGTGAAGTTTTGAGCAGACGTTTGCTCTGTTTAAGACTTGCATACAGAGCATCACCCAGAACAAACTCGGGAGAATTACCAAAAAAGTCCTAAACCTATTGCAATTGTGCCAATTTAGTCATAAACCTTTTTTTTGGCCAATTCAGTCCTAAACCTTTTCTATTTTTACCAGTTCAGTCCTTCCGGCAATCTTCAATCGGAATAATTTGATGTGGAATCCCAATCAGGCGCCGGCGTTGCCGTCCGCCGACATGGACGCCGGAGATGCAAAACGGCAACGTTTTGCTTATAAAAAAAAAAATCGCAAAAGCCACAAACAGCGTCTCCCTTCTTCTTTTGCGTTTCTTTCCCAAAATTAACGTGAGAAATCCTAGCACGATATCTTCCCCAGATTGAGCGTTGCTTTCTTCTTTAGATATCAATTTTTTTGCCCCAAATCAGAGTTGATGCTCAATCCACGCTTTCTCAGCATTGTTCTCCTCACGGACGTCAAGAACCCTATTCTCTCCCAAATCAAATTTGCCCAATCGAAAGAGCCCAAAAATCTCACAGATTTTGTCTAGATTCCTCATGCCAAATTATTCTTTTGTTGTCGTGTTCATTGATCGAGCGCCTTTTGCCCGACACTTTTGCTCATCCATCACAATCATAGACACACCCGTATTGTGAAGACCCGATTCGGCCACAACCCCGCTGCGACCTGACTCGCCCATCACAAATCGTAGCAAACACGAGGAGAAGTTGTGGTCCCGGTTCAGTTTTGTTGTCGACGAGTGTTGAGCGAACACCACAACAACGAAAAATAGTCAAAAGGTATGTTGCGGTGGTCCCAAACTTATTGCGCTCTGCTCGTCTTATTTTATATTATCAATTTGCGTTAGTTTTTTTGGCGTGTGTTGTCGTTGGTTGGGATTAGAATATTTGTGCATGCTTATTGGCATGACACCAAAGAATTGTTATGT
The DNA here is from genome assembly GCA_017140185.1 of Eucalyptus polyanthemos subsp. polyanthemos. Classification (NCBI taxonomy): domain Eukaryota; kingdom Viridiplantae; phylum Streptophyta; class Magnoliopsida; order Myrtales; family Myrtaceae; genus Eucalyptus; species Eucalyptus polyanthemos. The sequence continues at coordinate 10,990,760 of CM029459.1, read as the reverse complement.
TCCTCAGAATTAAGGAATCGTTCAATCGCGTCCTTCTTTATTCCAGGATGAGAGGAGAGGGTGTAGGAATCCAAGGAAGTTCGTGTCTTGCTGGTTGCTGTGCGAGATAAAATCTATATCTAATTTTTTACTTGTAATTTTTTAGTAAGAAAGTCAACTGGTCCACTGAGGATTTTAATTTTGACGAGTCTTTCCAATTGAATTCTTTCTCCCTCAACCTGCTTCGAACCATATCATGTGAAAATTCAAGTCTTTTAGACTAGCTGCAACCACTTTTCTTCCTGGTTGTTGGACTTGCAAGCGTAATAGAACGTAATAACGATCTAGAAGTCGGTGATTCTCCGAGCCGCCCAGTTTTCCAATAGTCTCTAGCACTAATTACAGAGAAATTAGTCAAATTCTCAACTGTACCAAACCTCCAAGTGTGATTGCCTAGAGCAAAACCATTGAGATTTATAGACATAACATTACACTTATGCGTGGAAACTATTTCCTCAATGGTCCTGCTTCCACCTGTCCAACAAACCTCTTGATTTTCCTTAGTACTCTTCCATGTTTTCGAGGTTCTCCTCTCGTCCTTTCTAGCCATATATGGTTCCTTCGGAGAAGAGATCAAAGATTGATTTCGCTTCTTCCTATCAGATGTACTCATAAGATATGGCATTAATAGCTGAGACTCTGTTGTAGTTCAGCCCACCAACAGACTGCCTCTTCCATGCGTAACATACCTTTTGTCCTTTGAGGTGCTGGAGAACAAATGTATTTTTCAAATGAGAATTTGTCAATTGAATAACTTTGTTTGTAAAGTAAGTTTTGGCCTTTTGATTCTTTAAATGAGAATATATAATAAGAGGTATTAGGAGAATACAATGAGATCGAGATGATTCAAAACTTATGTTTTCTATGTAGGGTTGATATGAGCGACAAGTCAGCTTGGGTGTGCCTTTTCCATGGTGGAAATTTTTACCGTCGCCCGATGCTTGAATATGTTGGAGGCAAGACTGATTTAATAAAAGTCGATATTAGTTCACCAAGCTACGAAAGCTTCATCAGAGATATTGAGAAAATGGTAAATACTAAATTTGAAAAGCTTTATTTTAAATTTCCTAGAAAGTCTCTAGAAGATGGGTTGAGATATATATGGGATGAGAGTAGTGTTGTTGATCTATTATTTCGCTATTTGTATCGAGGGGTAATTGAGGTATATGGAGAAAATTTTGTAGCCGATGAGGCAGATGAAGGTGATGGTCAAGGTGCCATTGCCATTGAGGGTGAGGGTGAGGGTGTTGGGCAAGGTGAGGGGGTCGCTCATGGGGTTGGTGAGAGTGCTCGTGATGAAGTTGGTTTAGCTAATGAGACAGTTGTTGAGCACTTGGGTAGTTTAGATCCTGATAACGCAATTGATGAAGGTGATTATACTGACATAGAGGATGATATTATGAATGACGACGACGATGAGACAGACTTTCTTAGCGATGTGAGATTTTTCACTGATGATGATCGTGATGATGAGGAGCTTTTGGAAGCAAGGAAGAACATGATGGAGTTTTGTGGGAGGTTCACAAAGAATCTTATTTTAGGGGAACCATCTGGAGCATTGGTACCATCCCAACCATTGGATGTGGATAACGCGGTTGATCTCGTAGCTGGTTATGAGACAGACTATTATGAAACGGATGCAAATGAGAGTTTAGGGTTTGATACAGAAGTAGGAGATGACGATTTTACTAGGAGAAGGAGTAGGTTTCCAAGATATGATCCTAATTGTGTTGTGCCTGAATTTACTGTGGCTATGGCATTTGATAGTAATCGGCAATTTAAAGATGATTTGATAAAGTATTCAGTGGCTGAGCGTAGAGAAATCAAATTTATAAAGAATGCGAAGAAGGTTGTTAGAGCAAAATGTGCTAACGAAAGTTGTCCCTGGAAGATTTCTGGATCTGTTGATGCTCGTAGTGGATCATTTCACGTGAAGACCTATCATTCAGAGCATACATGTAGTATTAGATTCAAAAATAGGAGAGTGACAAGTTCTTGGTTAGCAAATCACTATCTTCCTACAATAAGAGCAATGCCAACTATTAAAACTATTGCTTTCAAGGAGCTAATCAAGGAACAATTGGGTTTAGATGTTAGTATAGTTCAATGTACAAAGGCCAAATTGCATGCTTATAAAGTGCTAATGGGGAATTATAAGAAAGAATATGCAAAGTTGTGGGATTATGCAGAGGAGCTTAGAGAGAGAAATCCTGGGAGTACCATTACATTGAAGGTGGAAAAACCCAATATGCAATCTAAGGCATTGTTTGAAAGAATGTACATATGTTTTGCTGCTTGTAAAAAAGGCTTCATTGGTGGATATAGGAAAGTTGTGGGATTAGACGGTTGTTTCTTGAAGGGAATTTGTCAAGGTCAGATTTTGTGTGCTGTTGGAAGGGATGCAAACGATCAAATGTTCCCAATTGCTTGGGCGGTTGTCAAGGTTGAAAGTGGTGATACTTGGACGTGATTCTTAACAAACTTGATTTATGATCTTAACATTTTGAATACGTACGAATGAGGCTGGGTCATTATTAGTGACAAACAAAAGGTAAGTTTCTTATTTAATTTTTAGTTGATATGCATTTTAGATAGTTGTATTTGTAACATATGATTTATATTGCACTCATCTTTTATAGGGACTTTTACAAGCTGTGGCTGCGTTATTTCCTGTAGTTGAGCATAGAATGTGTGCTAGACACATCTATGCCAATTGGGGCAAGAAATATAAGGGGATACAAATGCAAAGGTTATTTTGGCAGTGTGCTAAGAGCAGTACTATGCCAGAGTATGACGAACACTCTCAGGCATTGAAGAAAATTAGTCCAGCTGCATATCATGACTTGGTTCAAACAGAGCCAAAGCACTGGTCTCGGGCTTTCTTCACCACTGATGTAAAATGTGACATTGTTGACAACAATTTATGTGAGGCATTTAACAGAAGAATTCTACATGCCAGATGTAAGTCCATTTATAGTATGCTAGAAGAAATACGAATAATGATAATGACAAGAATGCATACACAGAGGGATGCATGTGCTAAGTGGAAAAGGAGCTGTAGTCCAAGAATCTTAAGAAATTTAGAAGAAAATAGAGTTTCTGCAATATACTGCCAAGTGATATGAATGGTGATATTGGATATGAGGTGATGGATAGGGGTAACAAGTACGTGGTAGATGTGTTGAAGAGAGAGTGCTCTTGTAGAAAATGGCAGCTCACTGGCATCCCTTGTTCACATGCTATTTTTGCTATAAATCATAGGCAAGAGGATATGTATGAGTATATTGATGAGTGTTATAAGAAGGCCAAGTTTTTAGCTGCATATAAGAACATGATGATGCCAATTCAAGGAGAGAAATTTTGGAAAAAGACTAATAGAGAGCCACCAGAACCATTGCCAGCCAGGGTGAAGCCCGGTAGACGTAAACAAAAAAGGTTAAGAGAGGAAGGTGAGGTAGCAAGTGGAACTAAAATGTCCAGGATAGGAATGAAGATGACATGTCGAACTTGCTCGCGGCCAGGACACAATAGTTCGACATGTCCAATTAAGAAAACTGGGTCTACATCATCACAAAAACAATTTTCAAGGCGAAAAATTTCGGTTAGTTCTTCCATTTCCATTATGTATTGGTCTCTTGTGGGCATAAGCTGAATCACGAGTACTATAATTATGCAACAGCTTAACATTCCTAATTTTTAAGTGTTGTGCAGGTTCAGAAACGTACCTACAAAGGTGATGGTGGTAGTGGTGGCTCTACCAAGGTGAATGCTTATGTTCATGGGACGGTAGGTAGTATTTTATTAAAAATTTAATCTATACTAGTGAAGTTTTCATAAACATAAAACGAATATACATTTTGCAATTTCAGAGACGTACCCGCAAAGGTGCAAGTAGTAGTGGTGGTTCTATAGATGTGAATCCTTCTATTCATGAAACAGTAAGTAGTGTTTTCTTAGAAACTTAGTTTATACTAGCAAAGTTTCATAAATATAAAATGAATATATATTTTGCAGGTTTAGAGATGTACAAGCAAATGTGCAAGTGCAAGTGGTGGTGCTCTTACCAGTGTAAATCCTCTTGTTTATGGGACAATATGCAAAAGTACCAAAAGTTGCGCGAAAAGCCAAAGTAACAAGATGTGGGTTTAGTGATGACACAGTGTTGCTATTTATCTTTCTTTGTCCAATTTTTTTTTTCCGGTGGAGATAGGTTCGATGAAGTGGTGATCCATTTTGTTTTTTTAATCAATGATGAGATCCGTGAAGTAGTGTTTGTGGCTGTATTTTTTGGGTCTATCTTAGATGGCGATTTGTATAGAGTTGGGATCAGTGATGAACTATGCTTATGAACCATCTCTTATGCAATACAATGGGGTTTATGGATCTATTATTTGTTTGTTTACTACATTGTGATCGTTTGTTATGAAGTAGTCAGATTATATTGTTTTTTTTTTTTTTTGTTATATTTGAACACCTAATATCATCCCAACGGATCATAAAAACAAAAATTGCATATAAAATAAAGGAGATTGCATATAACTTGCACTTCATTCATGTTCATACTTCATGTCAACAAATACAAACCATACTAAAAACAAGTACTAAAATAGCGTACATAATACATTCAATATTGACACTGCCTACGGCAGGCTCAGCATATCATTCGTCTTCAAATTTCCAAATAACAAACCTCCTATAATTGCAAAAAAAAAAAAAAAAAAAAAAACCCACGACACAACTAACAATGTCTTCAATGTCGAATTTTGTTTCTTTAGCTTTGTCACATCTTGGTTAACACATTTTAATTGTGCCTTAAGAGCTCTAACTTCACTGTCCATCAAACTACCCTCATCTTCATTATGTGTCAACACTGGTTTTCTGTCGAAATTGCTCCAGTGAAAATTTTGTGACACGCTTCCTGCCGATTGACTAATTTCTGCATCAACCTACATAAAAAACCCACAACTTTCTCCAATTCTATGTTTCGGGCAACCATGGTATCTTCTTCCTCAATTCTCCTTCGTCCTTGCTATTTGTAGAGGACATTTCATGCCACAATAACAAAACACATATGTATTGTTGTTCTTCAAATTCGATGCCATCGATTGTGATGAATTCGTTGATGTCTTCATTGGTTGTGACAATTGTAGCGGAACTACATTTATGCTGTCGGGGTCAACACTAGTCTGAACATACCTAATCTGTAAACATGTAGTATAGTTCAAGCTTAACAGTAAAGTTCAATGGCAGCTATAAAATCACCAAAATCTCACACTACAGTAGCAATATCTACATCGTTATGTCTCTGCATTAAGATTCTGCAACAACAATGTAGTCGCCTAAATGTGCATTAAGATTATATAATATTATCTAATTGCATTCTCATAACAATCATGTAAGTCTCATACTGCAGCAACATTAGCTACATTGCTATATCTCTGCATTAAGATTTTACAACAGAACTTTGACAACAGCAGCAGTATCTACATTGCCTAACCTATAATTCCCTAATGCACTTTACAATTTCTACATCAACACATTTACATTGCCAGATCATCCAATTCTCATGAAGAATAAAAAAGACTCCAAAGCAAACCACAAATTGCATAAGATAGCAACCATAGCCAAGACCATATGTAAAAGAGTTAAACCTGCGTAAACCTTGATTGAAGCAATTTGGAACAAGGCCTTGGACAATCTTACATTTTATCTTCGCACATTATCTTCAACATCTTTCTTGCGAATCTTGGCGAGCGTCGACCAAGCGTTTGGCAAATTTGGGCAAAAGCGTTGGGCAAGCATGAAGCGAGAGTGCAAGGTAAGCGAGAGCGTTAGTGAATCTGGGCGAAGGTGTTGGGTAAGTGTCGAGCAAGAGCATGGGGGGAGCAAGTATCAGGCGAATCTGGGTGAGCATTGAGCGCGGGCGTAGGGCAAGCAACAGTGTTGGGTGAATCTGGGTGAGTGTCGAGCCCAAGCGCAGGGCAAGCAACAGTGTTGGGCGAATTTGGGTGAGCGTTGAGCGCGGGCACAGGGCAAGCAACAGCGTTGGGCAAATCTAGGCAAGCGTCAAGCCTAAGCACAGGGCCAACAACACTATCAAGCGAATCTGGGTAGGCGTCGAGCACGGGCGCAAGGCAAGCAACGCTGTTGGGCGAATCTGGGTGAGCGTCAAGCTCGAGTACAAAGCCAACAACACTGTCAGGCAAGGTGATGAGTGTCGGATAAAGTGTCGGTTGAGCATCAACTCTGATTTGGGGCAAAAAAATTGATATCTAAAGAAGAAAACAACGCTCAATCTGGGGAAGATATCATGCTAGGGTTCCTCACGTCAATTTTGGGAAAGAAACGCAGAAGAAGAAGGACGACGCCGTTTGTGGCTTTTTCGATTTTTTTTTTTAAGCAAAACGTTGCCGTTTTGCATCTCTGGCGTCCATGTCAGCGACGGCAATGCCGGCCATCACTGATTGGGATTCCACATCAGATTATTCCGATTGAAGATTGCCGGAAGGACTGAACTAGCAAAAATAGAAAAGGTTTAGGACTGAATTGGCCAAAAAAAAAAAAAGGTTTAGGACTGAATTGGCACAATTGCAATAGGTTTAGGACTTTTTTGGTAATTCTCCCGAACAAACTCCTCATCGGCGTACCAACAAAATCCCAGCATTGGAACGATTAATGAGCAGATGAATAAATTGCGCAATGACAGGATAAACGGTATGAATCTTGCTAGGATCAAACTCGACACATAAACAGTTCATCGAGAGTCTAAAATGACAATGAAACTGTGAACTCGCCCTTGCAGACTTGCAGCAAATTGAATTCCCACCGTTTAAATAAGCTTGAAAGAACCTGACGAATTCTAGGGATCATTCGACCAAAAAAAAAAAGGAAAGGAAAAGAAAAGAATTCTGGGGATCTAGAGCACCATAAATCCAGCAGTATGATCTCTCTCTCTCTCTCTCTCCTCTCTCTCTCTCTCTCTCTCTCTCTCTCTCTCTCTCTCTCTCTCCTCTTTGCCCATGTGTTCTTGTGCTATGCCTCTAGAAGAAGCTTTTCATTAATAATCCACATGTTAATCGTCAAACTATTTTGAGTAGTCATCTAAGACCGGACAAGAGAGAATTGAAGCTTGGTCATTGTAGAACAATGAAATTCACATCAGTAAAAGCAATCAGTAAAAGCAAGCAAATTCACATCATTCCATATAGGAGGATTTCATTCATCCACCTTAAAAACAAAGATGACAATGCTCGAAGGATTCTTGAAGAGTCGCTTGTTTTTCAACGTCCTGTAATTTCCATTGCATCAACGCCGTGTATAACCTAACCCGTATACCTAGCATTACAAGAATCAAAAGGGAGATAAAAGTTTAACTCGCCATATAAACAAAACAAGCCGGTTATAGATGACTGCAATCAAGCGCAACAACCTTCAAATACAAAACTTTCAAAAGAGAAAATTAACTTAAGGATCTGGTTCTCAATATCATGTTAAGGATGAAAAATCGTATTAGATAGACAAATGGCAGAGAGTTGACACCTAGAGCTGTTATGTCGGAGGGAGTCCTTCTAGATTTTCGCATCCTAAAGTTCCAAACTCTTGAAGTTTCCCCAACATTCCGAGGTGTAGGAACAAAGTGGGCGGAAGACGACTTACCTCTTTCCAATGCACAATCGGCAATTTACTCGGGAACAATCATTGAATTGCACATGAATCACGAACAAAAATGCTTTATGTTTGTTTGAATGCAATAACAAGGAAAATATTCGATTTCCACGACATAAATGCCAATTGTTCTTGTAAATGAGAAATGAAACACCTTTTTCTTTGATGGAAATGGGACCAGAAAATGAGAACTTTCTTTCTGAGCATATATTCTGCCAACCATACCAATGATTATTTTCAGAAAACTTCTATGCAACTCTCTCGTACCATTTCAAATGGTGTCTTTCCATCGTAGCATATCGAGATAAAACAGTGCGTTCCAATCACACCCCATCATGGACATATTCATAAAATACTACATCTCCCACTTGGATATGATGGGCTTGATAACACCCTATCAAGAATATAAGGCATTCAACATTCATCAACTTTACAAAACAATTCATACTGGCAAGTAAGCCATACGACCAGTGAGTACACTTGCACTTGGGAGCTCAAATTATGCACCTGTTAAGGATGATATAATTGCTACAACATCAAAAAGAAATAAACAATCAATGTCTCACGGTGTCTTAAGCATATTTTGTTACATTAATCCAAATATACCTATCCTTTAAATATTATACTTAACTATTCTAAAAAACATGTATTTACAATTAAATCTACAATCACATAAAACTATATAATTGGTTGACCAATAAATATATGTGATAGATGTAAAATAACAACAATCTTCATTCGCACTCATGCCTCTCTCCATTTCAAAACAATTGTTTTCCTAGATACGTCACATAAAGCCATATCTATTCATAACCGCCGATGACATGCTAAAGTAGCAACATTGATCTTTCACTTCAAGAATATAGTCAAAAGTAATATAGAGCATAAAATGAGATAAATTATAAATTACCTCAATGGCTCACACGATAAATAAATAGGGATAATTTTATTCACCTTCTATTGTTGGTCGTACAATGTATATGTAGTATGAATTAATGCTATAGTGAACTTCTCTTTCTATAAGAGCGTATGTTATTTATTAAATATATCCACTATACGGATCTTAGCCTAAACATAGCCACGTGCTTTTCACGTACTCATGTTTAGCTCAAGTGCCATATCAACTCGCTTTCTATACCGCACAATTAAGTACTCGCATCCGGCATTTTTCAGCGTATATGATTGTGGGATTATCATGTTTGATCTTATTATAAACAAATCATAGACCTCATCTTGACTCCAATTAAGGCAACATATTATTTTATGTACTAAACTTAGTCTTTAGCATTTATTTGTATATAACGTCTCATCTCAATGTGTTAACTATAGCACTTGAGGTGATTACTCGTGTGAGTAAGCCAATTATTACCAGCTGACATATTTTTTAATAATATATGTGCGTTTGTGCTAGTTTCATAATGGATTTGTACTTATTGATAAAACATCAAATCACTAATAAACAAACAAGTACAATACATATGTCCACATATACATAAATCAATGATCTTCTACAATAACACATATCACATTTTACGCAATTCTAGTGACATCCTGTGGGTCAAGAATATGTCTCCAAAAATAGCCTTCATAAACGAATCAACAACCATTCTATTGATTAAAATGTATTGTAGGATTATTTATTTATACGTTATTATATGTCTTATGAAGTTGTTCTTTATGTCAATGTGCTTTGTCATTCCATGATACTTGGGATCTTTCACATAGACAATAGCTGCTTAATCATTGGAACCTCAGTGACAGTGGCTAAATTTTTCAAGAAACGTTTTAGTCATTACTACTTCTTACACTTCGATATAACATGCAATAAATTATTTCTATATCGTAGATAATGCCGTGCATGTCTGTTTCTTGTTATTCCAATAAATTATACCTCAATTGAGCAAAGACGCATATCTAGAAGTCGATTTACACTCATCTAAGTCTCCACCCCAATCAGCATCTAAATAGCCTAATAGGTGTAAATCATTTCATTGGTAACAAATTCGATAGTCCATGGTGCCTTTTTAAGTATCTTAGGATTCTCTTCACTGCTTTCCAGTGTGCTTAACCGGGATTTGATTGATATTGGCTCACCAATCCTATAACATAACATATGTCAGATCGAGTACACATCATAGAATACATCAAACTTCCAACCGGATTAGCATAAGGAACATTTTCCATTACTTTAATTTCTTCTAGAGTCCTAGGACACATTTTAATACTTAGGCATTCACCTTGCATGATAGGGCTATCAATGGGATTATAGTGTTGCATATTGAAATATTTAAGAATTTTCATTATATAAAACTTTTATGATAAAGCAAAGAGTTTCCTTGATCGATTTCTTTCAATCTTAACTCATAATATAAAAGCAACTTCTCCAATGTCATTCATGTCAAAATTGAAAGACAACAATTCTTTTATAGTAATAACCAAAACCTTGTCATTTTTAACCAATAGAATAGCATCCACATAAAGTGATAAAATCACAAATTTATCTTCGAACCGCTTGACATATACACAGTGATTTTCTTTGATCATAGTGAATCCAAAAGTTGTTATGGTTCGATGAAAACGAAGATACCACTGTCTAGATGATTGCTTAAGGCCATATATTGAGCAATGAAGTTTGCAAACTTTATCGATCAAGCAGCATTTTGCCACCAATTGAAACACATTTTACCAATACCCACGACATTTTTCAACCTAGAAAACAACTGAAAAGCCTAAAGAATGCACAAAATTGATATACATTAAAAGGTCATTTTTTTATATACGATATATGTATGCATGAGAACATGTTGCAATGAGCTAGAAAGGCACTATGATGCTGGCATAGACATGGCGCAGAGTCACTAATTAAGAACAATTTCATGAACCACTCCCCCTTTGAACGCTCATATCTGTAGGCCTTAATTCAACTTTCAATGCTAGGTATATAGACTAATGAAGAGGTATGGACACCTAGAGTGCCAAAATTTAACACAAAAAGACACTTAAGTGCCAAAAGTTTGGAAATGTACACTTAAATGCCAAAATCGGAGCAAAATAAATCATTTAAGTGCTACTCCAACCAAAATCCGGCCAAATTGCTGACATGACAATTTCCCGACGAGATGAGTGCAAAATGGCATCGTTTTGCACATTGACGTGGCGAGAAAACGTAAAAACATCTTTTTGTGTATGATGTGGTAAATAATTAATATAAAAATTAATTAAATTAAAATTAAAAATAAATTTATTTAAAATATTCTAAAAAATTAAAACTTAAAATTATAAAAAATTATAAAAGGGGGGGGGGCAAGGGAGGCGGCGGCGAGGGCTAAGCCCTTGTCGCCACCACCGAGAAGGGCCAGTGACGGAGGAGGGAGGGTCGGCCGGGGTCGCCAGCCCTTGGGCAACCGGTGGCGAGGGCCATGTGGGCTTGCAAGCCCTCGCCGCCTCCCCACCGTCGCTGGAAAGGGCCGACAATGGTGGGGGGAGAATTGGTCGGGGTCGTCGGGCCCTGGCTAGGGCCCGGCGATGCCAACTAACTGCTGACAAGGGCCCACAAGCCCTCACTCAGATTTGGCGAGGGTCGATAGCCCTTGGCCTAGCCGAGCGAGGGCCACCGACCCTCACTCCAGATCCAACGAGGGCTCAGGGGTCCTCATTGCAAGTCAGCTAGGGGCCAGCGATCTAGGCGAGGGTCACAACCCTCGCCTCTAGTTGGCCAAGGGTTGGCAACCTCGACCAACCCTCCCCCCCTCCGTCATTGGCCCTTCCTAGCGGTGGCGGGGAGGCGACAGCAGCGAGGGCTCAACCCTCAACCGCCTCCCTTCGGCCCCCCACCTTTTTTTAAAATTTTAAGTTTTTTTAATTTTTAGTGTTTTATTTTTTAGAATATTTTAAATAAATTTAGTTTTAAATTTAATTTAATTAATTTTTATATTAATTATTTACCACATCATACACAAAACGATGTTGTTTTTGTGTTTTCTCGCAACGTTAGCATTTAAAACAACGTCATTTTGCACTCACCTCTCTGGAAAATTGCTATGTCAACAATTTAGCCGGATCTTAGCCGGAGTAGCACTTAAATGATCCATTTTATTCCGATTTTGGCACTTAAGTGTACCTCCGTGCTAAGTTTTGACACTCTAGATGTCCATACCTTTTCATTAGTTTATATACCTAGCGTTGAAAGTTGAATTGAGGCCTACTAATGTGACCGCTCAAAGGGGGAGTGGTTCGTGAAATTGTTCTTAGTTAGTGACTCTGTGCCATGTCTATGCCGGCATCATAATGTCTTTCTTGCTTGTTGCAACATGTTCTCATGCATAAATATATTGTATACAAAAATAGGACTTTTTAATATATGTCAATTTTGTGCATTCTTTAGGCTTTTCAGTTGTTTTCTAGGTTGAAAAATGCCATGGGTATTGGTAAAATGCATTTCAATTGGTGGCAAAATGCTACTTGATCGATAATATTTCAAGACATCGATTAATATGGTATATTCAGATTGATATTTATTATGTTGCATTCACCTATATTCATTTAGTGTCTTTGCTATTTTGTTGCTTTGATGGCTTAGAAAATTCATAAGAAGTGATAGTGACCTAATGCTTACTCAAAAACATTATGTGGAGAGACTAATTAAAAAAAATATGGATGCTTTAAAGTCACACATGTGAGTACCCCTATGATGCTAATACCCAATTAATGAAAAATAAGGGAGATAGTTGGGCTTCCTCTAAGTATGCTCATATTATTTGGAGTCTAATGCATTTGATGGACTTTAATCAACCATATATAGTTTATGATGTGTGTAGACTGAGCAAATATACATAAAATTTCAATTGTGATTATTAGATTGCCTTAAGTAGAGCAATGATATATCTTAGAGGAACCATAAACTATGGCATTGTATATAGCGAATTTCCCGATGTATTAGGGAAAAAGTGTTTTAAAAACAAAGTCATAATTTTTTTGCATTTATGTTAATTTAATCATAAACATTTTGTTTGTGTCAATTTAATCATAAACAATTTTCACTTAGTGCCAATTCAGTCATTTCCGTATAATTTTGGCTAGATTTTGCTAACTCAGTGTCGCCCGGCTAATGTGGCATGATCGGCGCTGATGTAAATAACTTTTAATAATAGTTTAATATTTTTGAATTTTTCTTTTTCTTTTCTTTTTTCTTTTCCTTTTCTTATTTTCTGTTTTCCTTCTCCTCCTCCTTCCTCCAGCCAATCACCAGACCTCGATGATCGGCAAAGGCGACGGTCGGCAAGGTTGACCTTGATCTCAAGGGGAATGGGATTTAAACCAATTTAAGAAAATCAATAGTGATGAGAACCTAACCTATATGATTGGCGATCCCATAAATTAGGTCCATATAGGTAATAACAAATCACTTGTTGATCTAATAATGCACTATTAATTTTTTTTGTCCATCTTAAGGTAAGAATAGTGCAAGATTGCAATGA